>JAQQSU010007705.1:0-13143 GCA_028627135.1 Pseudochirops cupreus
CTGCAGTTGGGAGATCCATCCTGCCCTACCAAAAATTGACATAGGAGAGAATAGACTGGTGGAGGGGGGAAACACTGGGATGGCTGTCTTGGGGTGGTGGGTGGGGGAAAGACATGGAGAAAATATGTAACTCAAAAAAAATTTAATAAAATAAACAATCACATTAAAAAAAAAGAAATAATAAAACAAAAGTGAAAATAGTATGCTTGAATCTACATTTAGACTCCATAGTTCTTTCTCTGGATGTTAACCTCGATATATTGGTACCCAGCTTCTTTAAAAACAAGATAAACACTGCATAACTCTTTCCTTATTATTTTGTGAGGAATTCCGTCCATAGATATTTATTTTATTCCAAAATCATCAGGATATTTGAAGAATGACAGTAAAGTAAAACTTGCTTTTACTATCAAGTTAAATAATATCTTAGCCAGAGGATCCATAATTCACTATTGACAAGAAGATATTGAGAGGTACGTTGGGTGAAATATTCACTTGAAAAGGAAATGAAAATTTTCCATGTCAATGTAATGGTGATCATGGTGGTGACTAGAAATTCTACATGGTTGTGAATGTGTACTCAGCATCATAGATTTAGAGATGGAAGGGAGCTGAGAGGTCATCTTGCCAGACAGGATGCTTCATTTCACAGATGAGGAAATTCCAGCCTAGAAATGACTTGCCTAATGTAATAGAGCTCAGAACTTTCAGACCAGGATATGAACTCAAGTTCTCTACCTTCAATCTATTGTTCTGCTCACTGTACCACACAGAGTCACAGCAAACCTTTTAGGAGTTTGAAGTGTACAGTTAACATGAAAATGTGTTCAGCATTTTGGAGGTAGCACATAGAAATGACTTTCAGTCACGTGCTGTAGCAAATATATAAGGGAATGCAGTCATTCCCCTGTTCTACTGTAAATGAGGACATAGGCACACATTTTCTTCCTGACTGTTGTTCACAAGAACAAATACTTAATTTATGTGTTTGGATACTTACTTCACTTTCTGCTTATCACATCGTGATTGATTTAGAAAGCAAGGGGTCCATGGATAGAATTAATGGGGTCTATGTACTTTCACAGAGGAAAAGAAATGCATTTTTATTTTCCTAACCTTAACTTGAAATTTAGAATTACTTTTGATTACTTCAAATTCAATTTTTAAAAATCATTCTAAAAATGAATCCATAGAAGACCTTCCTTGAAGCTAAATACATTGTACAGAGAGGGTCCACCTGCCTCATAACCATCACCAAGAAATGCTGACCAGCTTCCACAGACAGACAAATAGGCACGGGATCCCTAGAAAGGACATCACTTGCCCTGGCCTCAATCCAGCCCTCACAGCTCTCACTGAGGAAAGAAATCCTTGCAGAGAAGGAATCAGAAATCCCCATCAGTTTGTGAATCAACTTCAACACACAAAGTAGGAAAATCAGCCTAGCTGAAGTGGTAAAGTACTCTGAAGGAGAGAGAAGAGACAGAATATTCTAAGCAAGTCAAACCACTATGACTTTGACCACCATCTTCTCTCAGAGCCTGATGGATAGAGCCAAAGACCCTTAACCCAAGAGTCTTAGGAAGAGCACTGTATCAAGCACAATGCACTCAGCACTCATCTTGGCGCACAGCCCCTCTTGAGTTACAGCCTGGCAACTGCTATGGCAGGTGGTAGAGCTACTCCTACAGAAGACGCAGAAAGGAAAGTCCTTGCCCTTGAAGTCCTTGATTAAAGGCTGTTAAACAGTTCAAAAGCAGAAAATGATGTGATTTTATTATTGGAGATGATATTAAAGAAGAAGCATTAACATGTTTTGGCACTGTACTCTAATGACCATGGGACCTTTCCATCTTGCAAACACTAGCTTCCATGTATGTTATCTTTTGTATTAGAATGTGTGAGAACTACAAGAACAGGGACTGTCTAGCTTTTGTATTAATATCACCAGTACTTAGCACAGTGCTTTATACATAGTAAATGATTGATAAATGCTTTGTTAATTCATAGGATTAATCAGACAGTCATGAGTGCATGACACAAAAAGTGTTAATAACCCCTCTTCTGGAGCTAGAAATGATCAGCTAGAAGTCATTTGTTCTAAGTGCAATTTAAAGGTGAAAAAAGAGTATATATTAAGTTCTCGTAATGAGCTAAATGCTAGGAATACAGATACAAAAGATTATGAAACTTGTCAAAGGTCAGGCAGGCATTAAATATTATAGTGCGGATATGAAGTCAGACCTTTGCTCTAGGTTCTGCCTACTTTCAACAATAATTTCCATTCTTTCTCTTGACTACAAAAGGTGCTGGAATAAGAAGAGTCAAATATTTCAGTTTCAGGCTTGGGTATAACAGGATAATGGATGAAATTATTTAGGGAATGGCAGAGATTCTGAGAACACCTGTATTCAAACTATATATCATAACTAACTGATGACCTATAAGCTGGAATTTAAAAGTTAGTTGTTATATTTCTTAGAATTTACTTCCCCAGAATACTGTAGCATGTCCTCTGGGTTAGATCCTTCCCACCCCCATCAGATTGACTTGAGAAATAGATCCTCAGCTAAACTCTCTGGGTGTAGGAGAGGTTTTTTTTTTCTTCTCCCACACACATCTTCCTGGATCATGAAATTGTACAGAGTTTATTTGACTCAACAGGAATTTTGAGGGAGACAAAGAAATTGAGAATGAGAAAGACATGAGGGTCATCCTCACTTTTTTTCTAACTTTCTATATATGACTACTCCATTTTTTCAATTATATATTTCCCTGAAGATAGTATTCACTATATCATTCATTCTTTCTTCCCCATGATTATTTATTTATTATATATATTAATCTGCTCCTGGCCACCAAGTCCCTCTCCATTGAGCTTTGAGTGTTGCTAATGTTTAATTCTTCAGTTAGATTTGAAGTGGGAGATGTTAGGTAGTTTTAGAACCAGTGTGATAAAGCTTGTGACCTTTATGTATAAAATAATATGTATAAATGAGCTTTACATGTATAATACACACATATATGTATGTATGTATATATGCATATAATCTATTTCTATTTATCTTTCTATCTGTGTATATATCCATATATTCATATCTATCTGTATATCTGTGTATGTGTATCTTTATAAAACATAGATTGTTGTGCTGTGAACTCTTCCACCCAATGTGCACTTGTCTCCCCTCTGCCCCCAGATGTGGCACCTTCTGCTCTCTCTATTAAGGGTTTAAACTTGCCACTTCAAAGTTCACCATGGACAATGATATTTCTACTTTCCTTGTTGATGACGGCTTTGGGATGTGCAAAATTGACTTTGCAGGAGATCATGCCCCTCAGGCTATCTTCCCTTTCATTGCTGGGTGCCTCAGAAATCAATGTTTAATGAAGCATATTAGCCAGAAAGACAGCTTGTGGTGGATGAGACCCAGAGCAAGAGAGTTATTCTGACCTTAAAGTACCCTCATTGAACCTGGTATTGTCACCAACTGGGATGACATGGAGAAGATCTGGCATCATACTTATTATAATGAGCTCTATGTGGCCCCTGAAGAGCACCCTGTGCTGCTCACAGAAGCCTCCCTGTACCCCTAAGTCAACAGAGAAAAGATGACCTGGATCATGTTTGAGACCTACAACACCCCAGCCATGTACATTGCCATCTAGGCTGTGCTGTCGCTGTATGCCTCTGCTCATACCACTGGTATTGTGATGTACTCTGGTGATGGTGTGACCCACATTGTGCCCATCTATGAGAGTTTTAGCATTTCCCATGTCATTCTCCATCTGGATCTGGCTGGCCATGATCTGACAGACTACCTCATGATGGTCCTGACTGAGAGAAGGTACAGTCTCATTACTACAGCTGAGAAGGAAATCATGTGTTACATCAAGAAGTTCTGTTATGTTGCCCTAGACTTTGAGCAGGAGATGGCCACTGCTGCATCTAGCTCCTCTCTGGAAAAGAACTATGAGCTCCCTGATGACCAAGTTATTCACCATTGGCAACGAGCAGTTCCAATGCACAGAAGTTATCTTCCAACCATCTTTCTTAGGTATGGAACCTTGTGGAATCTACTAAACTACTTTTCCACTCAATTATGAAGTGTGATGTTGACATCCATAAGGATTTATCTGCCAATATAAATGGTGGAACCCCCCTGTACCCAGGAATTGCTGACAGGATGCAGAAGGAAATTACAGCCCTAGCTCCTAGCACAATGAAAATCAAGATCATCACTATGCCCAAAGGGCTATAAAAATGTGCATACCCTTTGACCTATCAATACCACTTCTAGGACTGTATTCCAAAGAGATCATGCAAGTGGGAGGAGGGCGCATATGTACAAAAGTATTTATAGCAGCTCTTTTTGTGGTGGCAAAGAAATGGAAATCAAAGGGATGCCCATCAATTGAGGGAATGGCTAACAAGTTGTGGTATATGAATGCAATAGAATATTGTTGTGCTATAAGAAATCATGAGCAGACGGACTTTATAATAACCTGGAGAAACTTATATAAACTGATGCTGAGTGAGGAGAGCAGAACAAGGAGAATTTTGTACACAATTACAGACACATCATATGTGTGACAACTAACTTTGATGGACTGGGCTCCTCTGAGCAATAAAAAGTTAGAAGACAACTACAAAAGCCTCATGATGGAAAGGGTTAGTCCCATCCAGAGAAAGAACTACAGAGTCTGAATTCAGATTGAAGCAAACCACTTGCTCTCTTTTTTGTGTGTTTCCTTTTATCCCTTCTTTCTCATTTTCACTCCATTGGGTATAATCCTTCTTTACCACATGAGTAATATTTAATGTGAAAGTATCTGTAGAACCTATGTTTGATTGCATGCCAAAATGAGGGGAGGAGGGGGAGACGAGAGAGAAGGGGAGAAAATTTGGAACTCAAGGGATTGTGGAACTGAGTGTTGTAAACTGAAAGTAAATAAATATTTTTTTAAAAAAAGTTAATCAAGATTATTGCACCATCTGACAGAAATACTCTGTTTAGATTGGAGACTCCATCCTGGTATCTCTTTTCACCTTCTAGCAGATGTGGATCAGCAAACAGGACTGTGATGAATCTGGGTCCTTCATTATCTACAGCAAATGCTTCTAAATGGACTGTTTGTGGGTTTGTTGTTTGTTTGTTTTTTTTTTTTGGTCAAAGGGTGTGGAATGATGATTGGTCCCCCAAAAAGAGATAAGATATGAGATTGGCGTGACTTTTTTTTTTTATTTTGACTCAGGATTTAAAAACTGGAATGATGAATGTGATGAATAATCTAAGCATATTGGAGGCAAACATTTCCAAAGTTCTCTTCAGGACTTTGATTGTACATTTGATTTTTTAATAGTGATTCCAAATATTGTATGATGCATTGTTACAGGGTTACAAGCCTCTATGAAGGTTGCCTTGTGCTAGAGCAAAGGGGCTATGTAACAAAAATCCAGATGGGAAGACGGAGAGGGGAAGGTACTAGTACTGCTTTACAGGTCAATTATGTAATCCTTTAAAAAAAAGCTTTTGATATATTCTGCCTTAATATTTGTCCCTTTTTTTAAAAAAAATGTTAGTCATAATGAATGTCCCCCTAAATTCCATCACTGTCCCCAACAAAGGTGTGAATGAAGACTTTACAAACTTCCTGTGAGTTTATGAAGTTGGTGCCAGTACTAGGAGGGAAGGGAGGAGCTTTACCTGTACACTGACTTAAGACCAGTTCAAATAAGTGCACACATTAAAGAAAAAAAAATAAAACATAGATTAGTACCAGTTGTATGTAAACCCTCCGCCAATGATTTAAAAAAAAGTTTTTGGGCAAGAATTTCAACTGGACAATAATTTATTAAACACTTCCTCTCTTCATTTCTGCTATAATTTTGTTTAATGCAGAAGGCTTTATTAAAATGTCTAAATGTCCCTGTAGTAGAAAAATATGTAGTCATTAGAAGATTTTGAGCAAAGTTCTCTGCCAATGTATTATGGCAATATATTATTTATTAAAGGTGAACTGTTTACATTTGTGCATCAAAAGATATTTGTAACTCATGAGATCTTTCTCAGTATTAGGGTAGCTGGAGGGAATATATACATATACCCTTATACACATACATTATACACACATATATACATTATATATAAACATACATACATATGTGTGTATAGGTGTATGTGTGTGTGTATGTGTGTGTGTGTGTGTGTGTGTATAGACACAGAGAGAAAGAGTACACACAGTGTGAGTTGAATATAAAGGGATGATATTTGAAAACTAAAATTAAGAGGTGAGAAAGGAATGTATTGGGAGAAGGAGAAAAGAAGAGGTAGAATGGGGTAAATTATCTCACATAAAAGAGGGCAACAAAAGCTTTTACAATGGAGGGGAAGAGGCAGGGGAGGTGAAAGGTAATAAGTGAACCTTACTCTCATCAGATTTGTCTTAAGGAAGGAATAACATACATACTCAATTGCACATGAAAATTTATCTAACCCTACAAGAAAGTAGGCAGGAAGGGGAAAAGGGGGGTTGCAAATGAAAAAAGGGAGGGCAAATGAGAGGAGGGGGTAATCAGAAGTAAACACTTTTGAGGAGGGACAAGATCAAAGGAAAGAATAGAATAAAGGGAGGAGGGGTAGGATGGAGGGAAATATAGTTCTTCTTTAACAACATGACCATTATGGAAGTGTTTTGTATGACCACACATTTATAACCTATATAAAATTGCTTGTCTTCTCAGTAAGGGTGGGTGAAGAGAGAGGAAGGGAGAAAACGTGGAATTCAAAGTTTTAAAAATGAATGTTAAAAACTGTTTTTGCATGCAGTTGAGAAATAAGATATACAAGCAATGGGATATAAAAATCTATCTTGCCTTATGAGAACATAGAGGGGAAAACGATGAGAGAAAGCAGGGGTGATAGAAATGTGGGCATATTGGGGGAAGTGGTAACCAGAATGCATGCCACCTTGGGGCAGAGGGAGGGGAGGATGGGCAGAAAATTTGGAACTCAAAATCTTATGGAAGTGAATGTTGAAAACTAAAAATAAATTAATTAATATAGAGGAAAAAACACTGAACTACAACAAATAGAAAAACTAGAGCAAGGGGACAAAGGAATTCAGGCATCTTTGCTGAATTTTTTTTTTCTTCAAGCTGATAGCTTAGGAGAGCTGTTCTTTTTTAGGGTAGGAAGTTTATTAACACTAGTTAAATCCTTACGTAGTTGAAAGAATCTGCATCAGAAATGCAGACTTTATTGTCTTTAGGTTTTCTGGCTTACCTTTTGCATGCTTATTTATTTAGCTACATTGATTTAAGCTTAAAGAAGGTTGGCTTTGTTGTGATTACTTGTTACCTGTGAGTGTTTTATGTTCAGGAGACATTTTCTATTTCTCAGTTGTTTAGTTGTCTATAAAAATTGACTTTATAAATATTCATAATAAATCTAACATATTCCTTTCTGTACATAGAAGATTTTCTTTACATCCTAAAATGGTGGGAAGCATAAAAAAAAGTATCTGGAAAGTTTGATATGATTTTAGGGGCCCCTTGCCTCACACAAATACCTCCCCCATCTGTTTGCCAATGTGTAAAATTTGTTAGAAAATTATTCATTTTAGTTTGTGAGCATTATCAAAACACACATATTTGGGGGTAGTTGTGCAACCCCTTAGCAGTCATCAATCATTCAAATCACTCAGTCAATCAATAAACATGTATTAAGAGCCTATTCTATGCCAGGCACTGTGCCCTTGTGCTGAGAATACAAAAAAAAAAAAACCCAACAAACTAAAGATAGTCCCTACCTTCAAGGAGCTTGCAGTCTAATGGGGGAGACAACATGCAAACAAATCTATCTAAATCAACTATATTTAGGATAAACTGGAAACAGTCTTTACTGAAGCTTGGGAATCCAACACACAGTAAAATTATGGAGTGGGCATAGGATTATATTTATGTCCTTCCAAATAAATCTCAAAATCTCCTAAACAAACTACTTTTATTAAACTACAGAATGCTAAGCTAAAAAAAAGGAAACCAGGATTTCAGTTTATTTGTTCTAAGATCCTAAAACTGAGTGTTTGATTGGTGTATTAGGGAGCAAAACTCATATTTTAAAAGTTTCGATCTAAGTAAGCATTTAAACATCAAGTCTTTAAAAGACAATTTAAAATGTTGTGTGATATTATGTTATATGAACACTATACCTGCCTTCAATTATTACTTGCTGATTTTCTTGGCTTCCACCAATGTGGGTGTTTTTGTGGGTTAAATTATATTTTAAATATTATCCATTTTAAATTGTAGTATTCATAAAGTTAATCAAATTTTCATGAAATGTTAGCAATGATTTGTTTAAGATTTATTAAATAATGTAGAAACTTAATTCAAATAAATAGATTCAGTCTCTTTAATATTTTATTATTATTTAATGTAGGAGTTAAATTTGTAGAACACGGAAAATATTTATAACCAACATAATGTCAATCTCTGAGACTAGCATTTATTAAATCTGGATGTTCTTTCTTAATATTTTTCCAGTGGTTTTAAAACTAAATTGCTCTACAAATCAGAACTCCTCATTTATATTTGGAAGAGAAGAAATAAATTTCATGTCACCATAAAATTATACCTTCTAGCAAAAAGAGAGAACTTATATTCGAATAGGAAAAAAATGAAAGTTTAACTTCTGTCCTTTACTCCAGAGTATCCTTTTAAAACCTTTGTTACATTTAGAAGCAAAATACAATCTTGCTACCTTCTCTTTGTAGATTCTATATTTCTCTCTTTACTTTTGTCTTTTTCCCCTCAAGGCCTTTTAGGAGAAAGCTCTATTATGTATTGTTCATTTGTCCCTGAGGCAGAAATTGGTTGGAGGTGTCATTGGAGGTCAGTTCAACTGAGATGCTTCAAATACAGGGACTCTTGATTCTCTCAAAGTTTTATTATGGAAGTTAAACTTAAGAATTTGCAGGATACAATGAAGTGATATGGTTCAAACTTCTACATTTGTGACACCCATGAGAAAAAGTATTCAGGAGATATTACCAAGGTTTCTGATAGCTAGAGAATTGATTTTTTTTTTTAAGTAAAAATTTTCCTTGTAAGAAAATGCATCTTCCTCCCTTCATTTTAAAGGTGAGGAACTATTTGTAAAAAAATCTCATATTGTCAGACTCAGATGATCTTATTGACTAAAAAAATCTGAATTGCTTTTTCTCCATTTCTTTTAATCCTTTTATATTTGTTGTTGTTACATAGGATGGGTAGCTTATTGAGAATGTGGAAAAGAATATATTAAGAAATTAAAGTGATAATTTCAATATTCTCCACATTGCTGATGCTCATCAATGGTGGTAGAGTCTGACACCCCTAATTTCAACATCTAAAAGCAGCATTATTTACAACTGAAGCCAAACTATCTCTTTAAATAAAACTGAAGACTACACAAGTGTGTCTATTTGTATTTTTAACAGGTCAAAGAAAGTTCTCACTCAAATTCAGGAGGCATTCTGGAATAGAATAAAGTGCAACAAGAGTTAGAAAATTTGGGTTCAAATCCTGGTCTTGGTACCATTAATGTCAGACAAATAGCCAAGGATGAGTCAATTAACTTCCTTAAGTTTCAGCTTCCTTATCTGTAGATTGGTACTGATAAAACTTATGCTACCTGCTTCACTCTACAATTGTGAAACGAAATATGAAAACCTTAAAGTGATGTAGATGGAGGAGATTTTGTTATGTCAGGGTACCTAATACTTGTGCTGTTCCAATTTACATGCTGATTCTTTGTCTTCATGAACTTGATCAAACTGTTGCAAGAAAAGAAAATGAACAAACTGACATACAAACATCTAACTTTGCCAGGTCCCATATGTTTTAATTTTTCTATTCTGCCCTTCATGGAAGAAGTTTCTGTCCTTATCAAAGTATTAGAGATTGAAAGGGGATACCAAACTAATATGATGGACATTATAATGTGATTAAAAAAAACATTAATTTGAAAAGAAATACTTCATAGGCATCTCAATGAAGGATGAATAGAATGAGTGACAATTTAATGTGTTAATATATCAGATGGATGGGTTGATAATATTGCAGAGAAGAGTTATGAAGAACCCAGATTTCTGGAGGCTGTGGATTTAGAAAGGGATAAAGAACAGAAAAGAAGTAAATATTAGAATAACTAGACAGTTAGGAAACTAGACAGTCAGTCAATATCCAGTTGATGAGCATTTATTAAGCATTTGCTGCGGATCAGACCCAGTACTAAGTGTCGAGACAGGGAATTATATGACCAGAATTTAGCAAAACTTAATCAAATAATTTCTATGGGTGTCAAAATGACAACATTTTTACTTTTATATACTGATAGGATTTTGAGTTTGAAGGCATTTTAGATATTTAGTCCTATCACGAAGGTCATCTTCATAAACCTCACAGTCATCTCAAACTCAACATGTCCAGAATGAAACTTAATATCTTCTCCGTCAGAATCACTCCTTCCCCATATTCCTTCTTTCTACTATATCACTACCATTCTTCCAGCTGCCCATACTCATAGCCTCAGAGTCATTCTTGACTTCATTCTTCTTTATGCTTCCATATGCCCTTTATGTGCAGTCATAAATATTTAGCAACCTAATCTCTCAAAAAAAAAACATACACAAAATAGTTTTAAGTTAAATAGTCATTATTAACTTATTATCCATCTCTTTCTTAAGTCTACTATAACAATAACTACCCTGACTCCAGTACCTGAAAGTCAAGTATTCTACATTTTACTCCTTCCCCAGGATTATCTGGTACCCTTAATTGGATTTGGGAGTATCTAGGTTCTCTGCCTTTGGCTCCATTCCCTACCAATGATGTTCTTCCAGTTGTAGGATGGTACTCCTCAGCCCAGTTCCATTAATCATTAATATCTGGTTTGAATTTACAAAAGATTATTTGTAGAATTATAAAAACATCCTCACCCACATATGAGAGGACCTACCTCCTCCCATATATACATCACTTCATACTCTCTGGAGTGCAGGAATTTTGATTATAGTTCAGTTCTCAAATTAGCACAATCCCAAACCTTAAATCCAAAGCACCTCTTGGATTACAGTCCCAAACACCTTGACTTCTCAGGGCTTCCATTCTGAAATGGCTGGTTGATTTCTGAAGTATAAATGCTCATCCTGGAATTTTAACAATCAACTGTTGTAAACTGATCAGACCTGGCTGTAGCACAGCATACCCTTGCAAGCTGTGCCCCATATCTAAATCTATTACCAAGGTTTGATTTATACCCACACTGTTACTCCACTCCCATGTCTACCACTATAGTTCAGGTGCTTATCACCCCTCAACTGGACTATGACAATAGCCTCATAATTGGTCTTTCCCCTCTAATGTTCACCAATTGTCAAATCATTATTCCTAAATTATCTGAAGTCAAAATTTATGATCAATTCCATTCAATAAATATTTATCTGTCATGTGCAAGTACTGAGCTCAGAATTAATCTTGTAACGATCCTGCTACACTTCCACCTCTAACTTCCAAGCAAAGCCCCAAACTTTCCATAGCATTTCCACAGAGTAAAATTTTTAACATCATGAATCATTTCATCTGCAATTCCTAGCTCACACTTGAAGCTAAGATGCTCGTTGGAAACTGAGATTCTCTCCATACCCACCTTCTCTAATACCCTAATTTTCCAAGTTTCTTAATATACTGAGAAGACATATAATTCCTTATCTCAAATAATTTATACTCCAATGAGAGTGAAAAGATACACACATATACATAAACACAAGACAAGCATTGTTTAGTCCCATTTCTATTTTGGAAATAGGAAAAATGAGGTACAGAGAAGGGTTGTAGAAAGGACATTACTTTCCTAAGGTCAAGTAGCCATTTGTAATTCTGAACACAAATGACATGAAACTAAAGAAACAGGAACATTTTCATCATTACCTTTCCATCTCTGGTATGTAGAACAGTGATTTGCATATAGTAGGTTACTGGGTGTTAAATCCTTTGCGTGATCTTGAATTGTGACACACCATATCAGCTATTTTTCTTTCGTCTCTCCACGTTTTCCGTGTCTTTCATGTAAGCTCAGATGGTGTGTGTTAGCCTTTTTTTAAGGCATAGATTTTTTAAGTAAAAGTTTACTTTGGCAAAAGACAGAAGGCTACATTTATACAAGTATTCTAAATGCAAATTTAGAAATCAATAAATGGGATAACACAATTATTAGAAAGCAGGTAATGGGGAATAAGGTAAGACAGAATACATAAAATGAAATATATGATAAAAGGGACACAAAAATTCCATTAAATCTGTCTTCATAAAATAGATATTGAATGATTCTTCTGATTTAAACTTTTAAAATAAATTCCTTAAGGAATATAATAATGCATGCACATATACATATACATACACATATATTCCTAATACATACATACATATGTGTTACTAATAAAAATGCAATGTTTACTGTTAACAATTTCCCTTCAGTATACTTTTTCTCCTTTAAAGTTATTAAGTCTATAGATCGTGTGATTAAAAGTTCGCTATCTCGACCATGAAGGAGCTATACTGTGTTTCTTTTGCAAGTACCATTTAAAGTATCATAACTCATTCTTTAGACACCAATGAATTATAAAGGTCTTTTGCATGGGTGAAAGAAATCACCTTCCACAAGTGAGATATGATATTTATTATTAGAGGGTTCATTTCATTTTATTTGAAATTAAACTGCTTAACTTTAAGATGCTGGTGCCTTCCTCTTTTGTGAGGCAAGAGGGAGGGATAAATCAAATCCTGATCTATAGCTCAAATTGTCAGACATTTTACTGTGCTCTATGGGTACTCTGGGCAGCATGACTTGTCTAACTCTATACTGGTTCAACAATGAGATGTTTGACTGACAATTAAAAGTAGATTTCTTGCAGAAAAAAAAGTATTTGTTTCCAGCAAAAGGTCCTCACTAAATTAGCATATATGAAAGAGAAATTTTGCAGCAGATATTTTTCAAAGTTATATTGATGATTAAATGTATGCATTTGGGGGGAAGGAGAATTCTTTTTCATAGCAGATAATTTTAAGTCAATTTTTCAATTTTTAATAGAAATATATTTACT
>JAQQSU010007706.1:0-13143 GCA_028627135.1 Pseudochirops cupreus
TACTGAGAAAAGTCTCATGAGTTACAATTATTGTTTCTCCATGTAGGAATGTAAATAGTTCAACTTTAACAAGTTCCTTATGATTTCTTTTACCTGTTTACCTTCTCATGCTTCTCTTGCTTCTTATATTTGAAAGTCAAATTTTCTGTTCAGCTCTGGGTTTTTTTCATCAAGAATATTTGAAAGTCCTCTATTTCATTGAATGACCATATTTTCCCCTGAAGCATTATACTAAGTTTTGCTGGGTAGGCAATTCTTGGTTTTAATTCTAGCTCCTTTGACCTCCAGAATATCATATTCCAAGCCCTTCAATACCTTAATGTTGAAGCTGTTAGGTCTTGTGTTATCCTGATCGTGTTTCCACAATGCTGAAATTGTTTCTTCCTTACAACTTGCAATATTTTCTCTGTGACCTGGGAACTCTGGAATTTGGCTATGATATTTGGAGTTTTCTTTTTCAGATCTTTTTCAAGAGATGATTGGTGAATTGTTTTTATTTCTTTTTTGCCCTCTGGTTCTAGAAAATCAGGGCAATTTTCCTTGAGAATTTCTTGAAAGATGAGTTCTAGGCTCTTTTTTTTCATCATGGCTTTCAGGTAGTCCAATAATTTTTTAATTATCTCTCCTGGATCTAATTTCCAGGTCAGTGGTTTTTCCAATGAGATATTTCACATTGCCTTTTATTTTTTTCACTTGTTTGAATCTGTTTTATATTATCATGATATCTCATAAAGTTATTAGCTTCCATTTGCTCCAATCTAAATTTTTTTGCTTTTTGAGGGGAGGGTAATTGGGGTTAAGTGACTTGTCCAAGGTCACACAGCTAGTAAGTGTTAAGTGTCTGAGGCCAGATTTGAACTTAGGTCCTCCTGACTTCAGGGCTGGTGCTCTATTCACTGCCCCATGATCTGCAGGCCAGGAGCTCCAGATACAGCCACATGGCAGCAGGGGCAGCCACCACCTCCACCACCTCTCACTCCAGGGGCAGGGGCTAGACCATGCTCTTCTGTCACTTGGTTCCAATAGAATTCCCCACTGACCTTTTTACTTTCTCTTTGGCATTTATGGATTGAAAAGTCTGGAAACCACCACAGCTGCTGGTGATTCACTCTCCTGAAGTCTGCTCTGGCCAGGCTGTGCTTCTGGTCAGGACCTCCCTGGGTCTGGGACCATGCAGCTCATGCAGGATTGCACTCAGCTCCCAGCAGACTGCGACAGACTCTTCCTGTTGGCCTTCCAGGCTGTCTTCAGTAGGAGATTTGTTTCTCTCTGTCATTTTGTCGGTTCTGTAGCTCTAAAATCCACTTAGAGTCATATTTTACAGGTATTGGAGGTAGTTAGAACGGGAGCTCAGACAAGTTCCTGCATTTACTCTGCCATCTTGGCTTCATCCCTTTCCTGAGCAATTTGTTCAATTCTATTGTTGTTTATCTTTCTGGTTTGATTTGTCCAAAGCAGAGAGGGACTCTCTCTTCTGCCGCTATTGTACTGCTCTCTATATATGTTCTTGGAAGTTGCTTCATTCTTCATGAATTTAGATGCTAAGACAATAGGAGGATATAAGTTTAACATTGATACTGGTTTGCTGTTTATGGCTCTTTCCAGCATGATGTAGTTTCCGTGTTTACTACTTTTTGTGTTGTGAGTTTTAGTTTTTTGCTTTGTTTTAATAATATGATTGCTATTAAACCTGCTATTTTGGATTATGAAAAGTAAATTTTGTTCCAACCTTTCATTTTTATTCTGTATGTATCTTTGCATTTCACGTGCATTTCTTATAAGCAACAGAATGTGGGGGTTTTTTTCTTATCCAACCTGTCATTCTTTTTTCATTTTATTGGACTGCTTAATCTAGTAGTTCTCAAACTTCTTTTTAATCTCAGGACCACTTTATACTCTTAAAAAGTATTAAATACTTTCAAAAAGCTTTTGTAAACTGTATCCATTGATACTTTATTAGAAATTACAACATTTTGGCATTATTATTAAAGTGGTATTGGCCTCATGGAATCCTAGAGATCCTGAGAAGTCCTCATACCACAGTTTGAGAGCCATTTGAAAAATTTTAATCAATTTACAAATTTTCCTCCATTAGTCTCTAATAAAATTTATTTCTGAATTAGATTTTTCTTCTCTTCTTTTACAAAAATGGTATTTTCTTTCTTCATTTATTTTAGCTTAATCTATTATAAGGTAGACCTATTCACAGTAACTCTCTTCAACACCCAAGGGACCATCTGCAGTCATCCTGATTTATATCTTATCCCTGGACCCAGATGGCTCTAGAAGAGAAAGTGAGACTGGTGGCTTTGCACAGCCCTCTCTCACTTAAATCCAATTTACTTGCGTGTTATGGCATCACCTCTTTGATGTCATGGTCCTCTTAGAGAACAACGGCAAACAACAACAACACAAGAACAAGCTTCAACACCCTCACCCCCAATTTGTCACCCCTTTCCCTAGTTTTGAGATTTTGCTTTAATTATTCATTCTTTTTATCTAGTTTTCCAAGTGTTCCCCTCTTTTTCTCTAACAAGTAATAAAGTAAAATCCCTCTATATCTTTTCCCCTTAAATTTGTTAGTTTTTGTGTTTCACTTTTTGCATCTTTTACTCATTTTCCTGGAGTTAAGAAGATTCGTTTTCCATGTTCAGATACTTACTAGCTGTGTGATCCTGGGCTTATCACTTCACCCTACTTGTCTCAGTTTCTTCATCTGTAAAATGAGCTGGAAAAGGAAATGACAAACCACTCTAATATCCTTGCCAAGAAAACCCCAAATGGGATTACAAAGAGTTGAACACAACTGAAACAAGTGAATGATTACAACAAAATTCCTCATGGAATTAAAACTTCTAAGGTACCTATTTTTAGTTCTCTCTAATTATTTACTGTATTGCTGTGTAAATCTTGTCCCTTTTCCTGCTTTTTTTTGTGCTTCACTCTTAGATATAGAAATTCTTATAAGAGATAGAAGTATTGCCTTGGTAAAAATTTGGCCATGTCCCTAATTATGTCATTCTTTATGACACTTTACCCTCCCTATTATCATTTTCCCCCATCTGCCATGAAATATCCTCTCTGGATCATGCCCATACCTTCTTCTGGGTGCTGGTTACCCTGAGGAATTCTGATTCCTCTTCTCCTGGGGTAAGATGAGGGGTATCTCTAAGCATCAAATCCCTGCATATTATACCCATTGTAGTTCCCACTATACAATCTCTTTTGCCCTTTGGCAGCATTCTTCAGTGGAACTCTCTCCCACTACTGAAACAAGATCCCCCTTTATTTAACCAAGTTCTCTTTTCAATCTCTTCTTTTCCTCCTCAGTCATTATTGCATAGGCTGTCTTCTTCCTAAGAGACTAGAGGAGCTGTTTTTCTTTCATTGTTGACTTCCCTCTATTGTGGTCTCACATTCTGCAGTTTAGTCCAACAAAAAACATTAATTCCCCTTGAGCTGAGGTATTCTGGGGCTCAGTCCAAAATGTCACAGGTCTGTCTATCCATTATGACTTGTTTTTTACTTCCATTTTCATTCTTTTCTCTTTCTGTATTTTTAAAAAGAAATCTATTAATGGTCTCTCTCTTGGAGAGTTGTTGTGGTGATTAGCTCTCTTTTTAGTTTTTTTCCTCCTAGGGTAATTTATGTTTTTTATCTATATCTTTTTGGTTGCTGTATTTATTTACCTTGTTTGTATTTCTGTTGTCTGGGGCATTTACAAATCCACAGTTTGTTCAGGTCTGGTTTCTTTTTTTTTTTTTTTGGTAGGAATTTTTAGAATACCTATTTTTGTCCATCTACCACCCTTATTCAATGACATTTCCTCCTTTGAGGTTCTCTCCATCCATATCTACTCCCCAATTAAAATTCTGGTAGCTATTGACTATCAGTCTCCAGGATTTTCTTTCTTGAATGAGATGAGTATCTGGTTCACTCTCTTTCCTCTCCAATTCCTACCCTCATATTAGGGAACTTCAACATATATATTGATACTCCCTCAAATACTCTAACTTCACAGTTTTCAATTTACCCATTTCACATGATCTACTCCTCCACTCAACCTCCATTATTCACTTGAATGGTCAAGAGATCTTGCCATTACCCAAAGATCTACCACTTTCATAATCATGAACTCTTATCTGATCACAGTATTGGATTTCTACCTCTACTTCTACCTTCTAATGCCAAACCCTGCTTTTTATCCACATTTTTACCTCCAATCCCTCAACCCCTAAGTTTTTGCCCAGGTTATCACCCCAGCACTAGCCACAATCTCCTCCTTTCCCTATCTTGACACCTAAATGAACCAGTTTACTCCTTATACTCCCTCTATGAACCCTGATGAAAAGTTCAGAAGGGATACATGTAGCATATCCCCATACTATGATGTAAGTAGTTCATCTTTTTTGTCCTTTATCATTGGTTATTCATGTTTAGCTTTTTATGTTTCTCTCTACTCCTGTGTTTGAACTTCAAAGTTTCTATTCAACCCTGGTCTTTTCATCAGGAATTCTGGTTGATGATTGAGAAATCATCTCAACTTCATTAAAGGTATATAATTTCCCCTATAGCATTATACTGTTTTGCTGGGCAAATTTTTCTCTGTTTATAAGCTTATATCCTTTGTCTTCTGTTGAATTCCAAGCTCTCTGCTCATTTATAATGGTGATATTAAATCACGTGATCCTGACTCTAGTTCCTCTGTACATGCATTCTTATTTTCAGGTTTCTTGCAGGTTTTTACTCTGATGTGAAAACTCTGGATTTTGCGTGTGATGTTCCTGGGAGATTTCATTTTGTTGTTTCTTCTAGGAGATAACTAGTGAATGCATTCGATTTTGACTTTTTTTATCTGGTTCTAAGCAATCTGGGCAACTTTATTTAAAATTTCTTTAAATATGATTTCATCATGAAGATAGTCCACTAATCCTTAATTTTTTCCCTTGTCTTATTTTCCTGCAAGACATATCATATTTTCTTCTATTTTTGAGTCTTTTAACTTTGTTTCAATATTCCTTGTTTCCCCAGGAAGTCATTGGCTTCTATTTGTTCCATTTGAATTATCAAGGAGTTTGTTCCTTGATCAAGGTTTTGTACCTCCTGTGTCTAGTTGTTAATTCCCTTTCCAATTATTTCTTCCATAGTTCTAATTTCCTCTCTATTTTTAACTCCAGTGATCTTTTTTTTAATGACTTGTTTATTTACTTTTAGTTTACAAGATTCAGTTCCACAATCACTTGAGTTTCAGATTTTGTCCCCTCCCTTTCCTCCCCCCCATGGTGGCATGCAATCATGTATAGGATCTGCAAATACTTTCACATTGTACAATAGTTTGGTCATACAGAAGGGTTGTAACCAATGAGTGATCACTGGGAAAAAAAAGCAAAACCAAACATAAGAAAGAACAATAGCATGTTTCGCTTCAGTCTCCACTTAAACCATAGTCTTTCTATATCTTTCTCTGAGTTTAGATATCTCCTTCCATCCTTAGGCTTGTACAGTTGTCTTTTAGCTGTGCATTGTTGAGGATAGTCCAGTTTATCAAGGTTAGTCATCATATGTACAATGTGTCTGTGATTGTGTACAAGTTTTTCCTGGTTCTGCTCTTCTCACTTAGCATCAATTTGTATAAGCCTCTCCAGGTAATTATGAAGTCCATCTCCTTCCCATTTCTTATAGCACAATAGTATTCCGTTACATTCATATACCATAGCTTGTCCAGCCATTTCCCAATGGATGGGCATCTCCTATATTTCCAGTTTTTTGCAACCACAAAGAGAGCTGCAATAAATATTTTTGTACATATGGGTCCTTTTCCCACTTCTGTGATCTCTTTGGGATATAATCCCAACAGTGGTATTGCTGGGCAACTCCAGTGATCTTAATCTCTTTTTAAAAAAACTCTTGCTTCAACTCCTCCAGGAATTCTAGTTGAGTTTGTGCCCAAGCTGCGTTTTCCTCTGGAGTTTTGATGGTAAATGTTTTGGAGTTATTCTCTTCTTCTGAGTCTTGAGCATCCCTGTCACCATCAGCTCTTTATTGAGGGATTTTTGTTTGCTTGTTTCTTTGTTCACTCATTCTTCCAGTCTACTTCCTGACAGCAGACTTGATGTTGAGGCTGGGCTCTGCCACACATCTGGAGAAAAGATCTGAGTTGATTCTATTGCTGCTTTCTTAAAGTTTGATTCCAGGGTCTCAAGGATAAGCTGGGGACCTGTAAGTTGTTAACCCAAAGTGGTATGATCCAAGGAAAAGTCTGATTGCTTTCCCCCTAGTCTGAGCCCTGTGAGTTTCTGATCTGAATTTTGGTCTGAGCAATAATTGAATCAGACCCTATCAGCTAGCTAGAAAGCTCTGTTGGTTTAGAGTGAAAGAACTGTAGGCTCTCCTTTGGTCTGGGATGCCTACTCTGGCTATTCCTCTCAAGACATAAAAGAAAAAGACTGAACTAGATGCTGGAAATGAGATGACCCATTCACTTCACTCATGCCCTCCTATTCCCATATTCCTACAGTCAGAACCACACCACTTCTGCTTGACTTCTAATTTCCTCCTTTCTTGGAATATCACCCACTGCCTCCCTACCCTGGAACCCTACCCAGTATATGGGCCCCCTCCTCAGTTCACCTTGGATATGCAATAGTAGGTCACAAAACCTTCAATTGGCACCTGTTTCCATTGTAGTACCTGCTATGGGTCTGGTGGCAAACTGTTATGGGTCTGGGACCTCCTATGCTCTGGTGCACAGCTGCTCCCTGGGTGTGCTCCTGGTCGTATTAGTCTTCTGTGTCTGAAGACCTGTCTTTCTACACAGAGCTGGGTCAGACAAATGACTCACTATGAGTTATTTTGAATTCTCCATTGGCATTTGTTCTGGTACATTTTTAGAGCTGTTTGGAGTTTTGTGGAAGGGAGCTCAGCTCTACCATTTTTGCATCCCTAAAATCTTGTCTCCATTTCTTCTGTGTGGCCTTTTGGAGCAAACCAGTTCAATGTTGTCCTCTTTTCTCCTAAGTCCACTGCCCATTGCTTATATGGCCAATCTTACCCTACTAAGTTCAGGCTTCAATCGCTCCCACCACCCACTGCCTTCACTCCTACTCATGTGGTGCTGGAAGAAGCTGAAGAAAAACATGAAACTGAGATGACTTGATCTGTTACTAATTTAAGATGCATAACTTCAAGGCAGTCCTTTGCCTTGCTGCTACAAGGCAACAATCCATTTTTACCTCCCTCATTACTTTACTATCCCACTTAGCACAGTGGCTCCTTATTCCTCCCCAAGCATCTCATGTTTTCTCCACCCCCAGTCCTCTCACCCCAGAATTTTGCCCACCATTTTACTGAAAAAAAAAATCGAGGCCATTTTCTAAGAGCTTCTTTTTCTCCCCTTTTTCTCATCTCATATCACACAGATGCCTTCTCCCACTATTTCCTCTTTTATCCATCTCACATGAAGAGATATTCCTCCTCCTCGTAAAAAACAAAAAACAACCTTTCTACATGATAATAATAGCCAACGCTTATATAGCACTTACCCTGTGCCAGACACTGTGCTGAGTATTTCACAATTATTATCGCATTTGATCCCCATAATAATACTAGGATGCAAGTATCATTATTATCCCCACTTACAGAAGAGAAAATTGAAGCAAACAGGGGTTAAGCAACTTGCCCAAAAACACAAAAGTGTCTGAGGTTGGATTGAACTTAGGGTTTCCTGGCTCCAGGCCTGATGTCCCCATGTGTAGGAGACAGCCCTGCCATTCTATCTTGTGTTCTCCAGAAGATTGTAAAGCCAAGCATGAGCAGCCTTCCAGAGGACTGCTGCTGTGAATAGCATCAAAGTTCTGATTACTCGGTATAGTGAACTCTTTATTTATTCAGTAACAAACTAAGACAAAACATTGACAGAAAACAAAGTATATCATTCACAATGTTGTGACACAACAACTTATCACTAAAATGGCCTCATAGTTTTCACCAAAGTGATCACATAGTTTTAAGTAAAAGATATTATTCAGTAAGTCCTTAACTCAATCATCCTTAAGGAGGCTTGCCTCCTTAATGGACACAAAGTACAAAGGTCAAGGTTCTCCACCCCTAGGTCACATTGTTTTAATCTCTCAGTCAAAGAGTCTTATTTCTTCTGCACTGGAGATTAGTTTCCAATCATCCTTAATTCAATCATCCTGAAGAGGTACAGGATATAGAGTACCAAGTCCTTCCACAGCTAGGCCACAGTAAATCATGATCTTCTCAGTTAACATTAAATACCCAAAGAAAGGTC
This sequence comes from Pseudochirops cupreus, assembly GCA_028627135.1. NCBI lineage: Eukaryota > Metazoa > Chordata > Mammalia > Diprotodontia > Pseudocheiridae > Pseudochirops > Pseudochirops cupreus. The sequence continues at coordinate 8,294 of JAQQSU010007706.1, forward strand.
TTTTCATCTTGACTTGAGGCTGGCTCTCAGATTCCATGATTCCTCTTCCATGGTCCCAAATCCTGCTTGAATCTACCTAACTGTCACCTGGATTCAAAGGCAGGAAGCTCTCAGTTCCTTGACTAGCTCCTTGTCCAGTTCATCCAGTTCCTTATCCAGTTCCCATTCCATATTGAAGCTCACAGTGTCCAGTCCACCTCAAGTTCTTCACCTTTTCTGTTTCTGGGAAGACAAAGCTTAACAGAGCCAAAACAACATTCATGCACATTGCTGGCACCATCACCAATTCACTTTCTGCCTGTGAAATCAACACAAACCCAAAAACAAGGTCTGAGAAATCAACACAAATCATCATTATAGTCCCAGCACCTCTGGAATCATCAGCAAAACCCTCCTCCAGGACTTCTATAAACATCCAATAAGAAAATCCTCTTTCAGGGCTTCTGTAACAACAGCAACATCCTCTATCAGCAGATGAATCTGACAAAGTAACATCAAAACAGACAGACAAAGTATGGGCACCACAGCCATGCTTCCTCCCAGTTCTCCTCTCTCTCAGGCTGGGCTTCTCCTTATATATGATCATTAAGCTTCTCCCTGTTCCCCCTTTTCCTGTCACATCAGCAACAGGGGTTCACAAGTTCTGTTTCTTAACAAAAGACTTGATATAATCATGGGCAAGAAACTTGAACTGAAACAAGGTGCTAACTAATTAAATAGCTGAAACAAGGTGCTAAGTACTTCTTTGCTTGCCATTACACAGATTTTGTCCTCTATTACCTTCACTCTCCTCCTCAATCTCTCCTTCTCAGTTGGCTGCTTCTGTACTGCCTATAAACATGCCCATGTCTCCATCTTCAAAAAATCCTCACTTGATCCTTCCATCCTCAATAAGTATCATTTCAATCTCTCTTGCCCTTTAAGGCTAAGCCCCTTGAAAAGGCCATCTAAAATAGGTATCTCTGCTTCCTCTCACTCTCTTCATTCAACTGAAACTGCTGTCTTCAAAAGTTACTAATAATCTGCCAGATGTAACTGCCTTTTCTCAGTCTTCATCCTTCTTGACATCTCTGCCAGATTTTCACACTTGCTATTCATCCTCTCCTTCTTAATATTCTCTTCTCTTTTAGTTTTCAGCATATTCCTCTCTACTGGTTCTCCTCCCACCTATCTGAAAATTCCTTCTCAATCTCCTTTGTTTCATCAGGTTATGTACACTAGCCACGAATATTGCACAGGGCTCTCCTGGGAGAGATAAGATCTCCTTTCGTACAATTGTGTTTGGTGATCTCATTAGCTCACATGAATTCAATCATCATCTCTATACTGATGATTCTGTAATATACAACTCTCTGCTGACCTCCAGTTTGCCATCTCTAATTTCCTATTGGACAGTTTGAACTGGATGTCCAAAAAACATCTTAAATTCAACATGTCCAGAATTGAACTTATCTTTTCCCCAAACCCTCACCACTTACTAACTTCCCTCTTACTTTTAAGGGTACCACCATTGTCCCAAGACACTAGGCTTGCAATCTAGGTGGCATCCTCGACTCTTTCACCACTAATCCTATATCCAATCTGTTGCCAAAGTTCATCGATTTGACCACTTCTCTCTTCTGACTCTACTGTTACCCTAGTACAGGTCCCTATCACTCATGCTTAGCCTACTTCAATAGTCTGCTGGTTGGTCTCCCTGCCACAAAACTCTCTCCAGCCTAGTCCATCCTCCACTCAAATGTCAAAGTAATCTTCCTAAAGTTCCTACCTGATCATGTCATTCCTCCTATTCAATACATTTCAACTATTCTCTATAACCTCAATATAAAATAGAAGATCCTCTATTTGCCATGCAAAGCCCTTTATAACCATCCCCATGTTTCCAATTTTCTTACACCTTACATCTTTCCCCCTCACATTCTCTGCATCCAATGACACTGGCTTCCTTACCGTTCCTCCAATAACACACTCCTCCTGACACCAAGCCTTGTCACTAGCTGTCCCCAGCACCTGCCTTCCTTCTTCATCTCTGCTTCCTGGACTTCCTTCAGATCCCATCTAAAAATCTCTCCTTCTAAAGACTTTCCCAGTTCCCCTTAATTTGAGTGCCTTATTTTTCTTGCTTATTTCCAATTTATCTTGTATACATCTTGTTTGTACATATTCATTTATATGTTTTCTCTTCCAAGGACTGTGAGCTCCTTGAGAGCAGTTACTGTCTTTTGTCTTTTTTCATATTCCCAGCATTTTTATTGAGCTTAGTACAATGTCTGACACATAATAGGCACTTAACATATGTTTATTGACTGACTTTTTTCACAAATTGTTAGACACAGGTTCAAAGGGTCTGTCTCCTTGGGCTGCATCTTGGGCCCCTTTGTTCATAACACAATGCTCTTCTCCCTCTTGAAGCTTCTGATGGGTACAGAATTGTCTTGTTTTATTCAGCTTTCCTTTTCTTTATATTTGAAGGTCATTCTCCTTGTTACTTTCAGAATTTGTGGTTTGTCATTGGAATCGTTCGATTTAATCCCTGTGCACCTTGGAATTTCCCATGTTTTTATTTGTTTTGCATTTTCCTGGAGGTGATCATGTCTTCTTGTCTTTGACTCTCTGTTTTCTGTGTTCAGAAGTTCTGGGCAATTTTCTTGTATTATTTCTTGCATTATGGTCGTCAGGGTTTTTGTCTTGTTTTCTTCTGGGAGACCTATAATCCTTAAACTCTCTCTGCATCCTGCCTTCAACATCAACACATTTTATTGACATCAAGATAATGTTTCTTTTAATATTATTGGTTTTTGCTTCTCTTCTTCTGTATATTCCTTTGTTTCTGTGTATTCTCATTACCAATTCATTGTTCTCTCTTGTTTCTTTGGTGAGGTATTCCACCATGGATTCAAGTTATTTTATTCTGTCAATTATTTCTACTGAGCAAGTTATAAATTCTACTTTGACAATTCTTATTTCTCTTCTAAATCACTCGGTAAACTACTGTCTGACTGGTCTAAGACATCAAGAAACTTAATAGAAAACCAAACTGATAATCTAACAGCAAAGAAGGCCAATATCTGACCCCTCACTTGATCACCTAGCACCCTCTCCCCATCTACCACCACATTCTGGCAGTGCTGCACAAACAGAACCATGGGCTTGTAACAGAACTCAATTCTACCTTCTCCATGAACCATGGTTCCATGTTCTCTTGGGAACCCAACAGGCATTCCTCCTTATAAAATGTTGATTCATTTTCCTTTGTCTTGTAGTATTTACTTACATATATCTGAACTCTTATAAGATCTGGAAGCCATATTCTCTTCTGTTATGAGTTATCTGTACTGTTAGTTTATCTGCTAATATTCAATATCTTTAACTGAGTTTTCTTGCTCCTGAGATATTTAGTCATTTCAATAGTTTTTCCTTGTAGTTGATGGCAGTCACCCTGGGGGACTTTAGATTGGGATGTATTTCCAATAGATGTGGGATTTTTAGATGGGATCTGAAAGAAATCCAGAAAGCAGAGATGAGGAAGGAGAGTATTCCAGGTGCTGGGGACAAGCAGTGAAAAGGACTGGTGTCAGGAAATGGAGTGTCTTTTGGAAAAACAGTAAGGAAAGCTGTCTCAACCTCCTGCCAAACTTTGGAATTCACATTTCACCAGCCACAGCCTCTGTCCCAAGTGATTTCTTTTTTTTATTTCTTTTTTATTTTTATTTTTTGGTTTATGGAATAAAACAAGCATTTCTATAACACAGTATTACTTTTTAAAACCATTTCTAAGAGAACAGAACTGGCCCCAGTTGAGTGCCAGTCCTCTTTCATTCAGGTCTAGTGCAATGCCCCTCACACACTGGTATCCTGCATCATTTCTCTCTGTTCTTCATTTCTCTAGCTGAGTACTGTTACAGTAAGAGAAGTGACAAGATATAGTCTATTCAGAGCAAGCTTCTGTCTTTTAGCTTTCTGTATGACAAGAAGGAGAGAAGGTAGAATTGAGTTCTGTTACAAGCCCATGGTTCTGTTTGTGCAGCACTGCCGGAGTGTGGTGGTAGGTGGGGAAAGGGTGCTAAGTGATCAAGTGAGGGATCAGATATTAGCCTCCTCTGCTGCTAGCTTATCAGTTTGGTTTTTTTTTTTAAATTAAGGTTCTTGGCATCTTAGACAAATAAGAGCTAAAATTGCATTTCCAGTGAATATAGAAATAACAGAGATAAGCCTATTTTGGATGGGTTTATAGGTCAGGAGGAATGGAGAAGCCCTTTATCTTTTGGTCAAATTACCCAAAAGTCTCATGCTCTATTCTTGATCAAGCTGTACAACTCTTTCTTTTGGACATGTTATTGTACCTATGGAAATCACTAAAAAGGGGATAGTATTCACCTTTTTGTAAGTCTTAGAAAGTTATCTGTCACATTATGGATACATGCCACAGTAACCCACTAGATCTCTCAACTGTTACTCTCAAGTTCACAGAACGGTTGTCTCAAAACCTGTGACAAGGGTGTCATCAACATTTAAGTGGTGCATTGGATAGAGCTCTGAGCCTGGAGTCAGTGAGAGCTGAGTTCAAATCCAGACCCACATAGTTACTAGATTTGTGACCCTGGGCAAGTCATTCCGACTCTCAAGTCACTTAACTGCCTCAGTTCCTCATCTATACAATGGGGATAATAATAGCACCTACCTCCCAAGCTCTGAGCATCAAATGAGATGATAATTGTAAAGCACTTAACATAATGCCCAGCACACAGTAAGTTCTATGCAAATGTTAGCTATTAACATTATTACTCTCTTCCTTTTTTTGCTCTCATTGATTGATCCCTCCTATCACAATACAGTATCATTTAAAAAAA
>JAQQSU010007707.1:0-13143 GCA_028627135.1 Pseudochirops cupreus
CCTGTTGGTCTTTATGCTATTATTTCTGCTTTTAATTTCTGTTTGTATTTTCTCTGAACTTTAGGGTGCTGATCTTTTTCTCCTAAGCTAAGTAAATTATATATATATATATATATATGCATATATATATATATACACACATATGTATATATATGTACATATACACACACATATACACATATGTACATATATTATATATATGTATGTGTATACATATATATATATAGATATATAGATATATATACATATACATATATGGTTAATTAAAGTAAGATTGTTGACCCATTTTGAGTTGCTTTCCTTTAGAAAAACAGATCAAAGAACCTGTGCTAGCAGCTCTCCTGTGTGCTGGCATTATCAGTCTTAACCCTCCACAGCAGCTGCAAGTAGCATATTCCTTCCCTTCTATCAGTTTCCCCCCTCTTCTACCTTTTCCCCTTCTCTTCCCACTTCCCTATAGTGGAACATAAATTTCTTTACCCAACTGGATGTGTATGTTATTCCCTCTTTGAGGTAAATTCATAGAGAGTAAGGTTCAAACAATGCACACCCCCTCCCTTCTTTCTACTGTAATAGGTCTTTCATGTCTCTTCATGAGACATAATTTGCCCCATTCTGCTTTGCCCCTTCTTGTCCCAGCACAATCCTTTTTTTTACACCTTAATTATTTTTTTTTAATCATTACATCAAAGTCAACTTACACCTCCACTGTTTAAGTATGCTTCTAACTGCCTTAATAGTGATACAGTTTTTAAGAGTCACAAATATCATCTTCCCAGGTAAGGATGTAAACAATTGTTTACTGTTGAATTATCAAATTATTGAATACCATGTTGCTGTTGTTGTTTTCTTTGTTGTCTACATTTTTATGCTCCTCTTGAGTATTGTATTTGAAGATCAAATTTTCTATTCAACTCTGATCTTTTTTATCAGGAAAGTTTGAAAGTCCCCTATTTCATTGAATATCTCTCTTTACCCCTGAAAGATTATGCTTAGTTTTGCTGAATAGTTTATTTTTGGTTGTAATCCAAGCTCCTTTACCTTCTTGAATATCATAATCTAAGACCTCTGATCCTTTAATGTAGAAGCTGCCAAGTCCTGTGTGTGCCAAGTCCTGACTGTGGTTACACAAATTTAAATTGTTTCTTTGTGGTTGCTTGCAGCAATTTCTCCTTGAACTGATATTTCTGGAATTTGACTACAATATTCCTTGCAATTTTCACTTTGAGAACTCTTTCAGAAGATTATCAGTGGATTCTTTCGATGTCTATTTTACTCTCTTGTTCTAGGACCTCAAAGAAGTTTTCTTTGATAATTTCTTGAAAGATTATATCTAGGTTCTTTTTTGCTCATGACATTCAGAAAGTCCCATAATTCTTAAATTATCTCTCCTTGATCTATTTTCCAGTTCAGTTTTTTTTCCCCAATGAGGTCTATTTTTTCATTCTTTTGATTTTGCTTGACTGAGTCTTGATGTCTCAGTGTCATTAGCTTCCACTTGTCTAGTTCTAATTTTTAAGGAATTCTTTCTTCAGTTAGCTTTTGTACTTCCTTTTCCATTTGGTCAATTCTAGTTTGAAAAGAGGTGTCTTATTCAGTGAATTTTTTGGCCATTTGGTTAATTCAGTTTTTTAAGGAGTTGTTTTTTTCAGTCAATTTTTATACTTCTTTTTCCAAGCTCTTGACTCATTTTTTCCCATAATTCTCTTGCATATCTCTCATTTCCTTTTCCTAATTTTTCTTCTACCTCTATTACTTGGTTTTAAACATTCTTTTTGAGTTCTTCCACAAGAGTACTTTTTGGGCTAGAGAGCAATTCATATTCCCCTTTGAGGCTTCATTGAGGGCATTTTTATATTGTTGTCCTTTTCTGAGTTTATGTTTTGATCTTCCCTGTTGCCATAGTAGTTTTCTATGGTGTATCACCAAGGCAATATTCACAGCATCAATGGCAGCTATGAATATGCTGGCACAGTTCTGAAGCACAAAATGTAACAGACTTTCCATATAGGAGACAGAAGAAAAATATTTATTCAGACTCCAGAAAGCCAAATCCCAACAGCAGAAAACCAAATCCATCATTGCAACAAAGAAATCTATACACAATAACACTGCAGAGAACAACATCTTCCCAAAGTTTTCCCACAAACAAACATTCACAATACTAACTATCTCCTTGCCTGCATCCTCTCTCTCCCACAATGCTAACTGCTCTGACTCCCAAATTCCTCTGAGCTCTGCTCCATCCTTCCCTCTCCACTCATTCAGCAAGGTCCTCCCACCACAGATTCCATGTGATTACATGCAGCCTATTAAGTGGTAGGTAAGATCTTCAAATTCCTTTACCATTACATTTGGCCCCAAGATCTTTCATGTCCCTTATATAGGTCAATGAATCTTTAGGGGTAACTGGTGTCCACTGAACTTTACAATAATATAACATGGATAACACAAAATAAGCTCATAAAACAATATCTTAGGGTGCAACTTGAGCACAAACACCCTATCATTCCCTCCTCAAATGAATGAGGCTAAAGGGGTGAAGGTCTCTTCTTCCATAGCTACTTCCTGCTGAAATCAGATGTAGAGCTGTCCTTGCTCCAAGAGATCATATTCAAGAAGTCAGTTCTTTACGTGGTATCTGGAGCTTAGTTGATGCCAAGTCCAGGCATGACACATCACAGTTGGGGACAGGGGTGACATCTGACTTAAGTGATCAGGTATCTGGAGATGGAGGGTATTAAGCCTGTAGGAAACAAATCTAGCAAACAAGTTTAACAGAAAAAAAGCCAAAAAGAAATGAGACAACAGCAAGAAGCAGGTAGATATATGGTTAGCCATGCTCCTGGAGTCCATGAACCCACTATTCATTGTTGTTTACTGCTTTCTAATTAGTAGTTTTGGGATCATCATTCTGGCTGGAAATATACTTTCTTTGATCTATGCTGAGGCCTGGCCAATTTCCATTCTCCCTGCAAGACAAACTTGGATACAAGGATTCAAGAGGATCTGTAGGGGCAATTCTTACTTCCCTATTCCATCCCTTTTCTTGGAACATTTTATATAGTTCATTGGTTGGAATACCATCTATTCTTTCAAAATCTACCCCTGTTCTCAATAGAACAGTAAATAATTCTTTTCTTGTCAATCTATTCTGACTTTGAATATGCTGGCTATTTACTCTTCTCTCTCTCTTGAGGAAATTTATCTTCTTTCCCATTCTCCCAAGTCAATTAGCTGTGAAATCTTATCCAGCAGTTCCAAAAAAGGGAGCCCTATCTCCTCAATTAGAAGAATCAGAATTAGGTGCCTATAAACAGGAGGAGCTGTCTTCACTATGATATTTCTATGAGAAACTGCTAAGAGAGTATGGTGATATGCATCAGTGTCTCTGACCATTATTATTGTCTTCATTACCTCCTCCTTTAACTTTTGCATACAGTCCCTAATTGACTACCAGGGACTATTTCCATGAGGCCACATATTATCGGTGAGATATATTTTGTTGCATCCATCAGCAGCTGAAGTTAACAGATTAGTTCTATTGTTACCTCCTTACATATGATGATCCCTAAAAACCTGATGTACAAAAGAATTCTAATACCTATAAATTTTAAGCAATCCACATTATCTGCTGATACTCCTCCAGCCCCTTAATCACTGATTTTCACCATCCAAGACACTAACAATTCTCCTGTCCTTAGGGTGAATCAACTTAAGATATCAATGACCTCCTGTTGAGCAAAATCCTCAATTATTTTCCTGAAGAACGTATTTCTCTTACTTTCTTCTTAGTATGGTGTGAACTTCTGCCTGAGAAACCTCTTCTAACATTGTTTCATTTTCCTCCCACACATTCTCCTGGCAGTTTTCATCATGGCAACTAGGCTCAACCTGTGCCAGAGTTGCATGTACCTTCCTTTTGCTAGTTTTTTTCTTCTTTTTAGCTAAATGAGCAGAAAGATTATCATGCAGATGAGCCAACTTCCAAACAATAATTTGTTCTCCTATCACCTGAGCCCCTCCTACTTGCTCTTCTGTAGGAAAGCTTGCACACCATAACACAGAGAGTTCCTCATGTAAAACATCTATCTTCCTTTTCATCTGAGCTTTCTCCTGCAGCAGTGTCTCTCTGCTTTTTTTTTTTTGCTCTCTGTTAGTAAAACCCAGCCTCCTGCACACTACTGCCAGTTCTTTCCCTGGTTTTATTAGTATTCCTTGCAAACATCTTTCTAAATCTCTAGGTTCTCCCCTCTGTAGCCTCAGTTCCCGGTTTTCACAGGGTCTGGTGTTTTTAGCTTATTCTCTTGCTAGGAAGAAATAAGGTGAATCCTCCAGTCCTGGCATATACATTTCATCCTCTAAAGTTCTTCTGCTTCCAAATAGAGATCTGATACATTGTGATCCTGTTCGTGACACCAAATGTATTGCCAAGGCAATATTCATAGCACCAACTGGAATACTTCTGAATTGCAGAATACAACAGACTTTCCATGTAGAAGATAGAAGCAAACATTTATTCAAACACCAGAAAGCCACATCCCAACAGCAGAAAACTGAATCCATCATAGTAACAAAGAAATCCATACACAATAACACTGCAGAGAACAACACCATCCCAAAGCCTTCCCACAAACAAATACTCACAATCTCTCCCCCCATACTAAGTGCTTTGACTCCCAGCTTCCTCTGAGCTCTGCTCAACCCTTCCTGCTCCACCCTTTTAGCAAACTCCTCCCACTATAGGCTCCAGGTGATTACATTCAGCCCGTTAAGGGGCAAGAAGATCTTCAAATTCCCTTAAGCCTATTAAGGGGCAGGGAAGATCTTTAAATTCCCTTACCATCACATATAATCAGGGTTCTTTTTTTTGTTTTTGCTTTTTAAAAAAAAGTTGATCTTTGTTCCTGGGGCACAGGAGGCACCATCCCAAGCTCCTTGCATGGGGGTCCAGGGATCTGATCACTTGCTTTCTGAGCTGGGACTTCTGGGTCTGGTGTTTTGTTCACTCCTCTAGGGTGGCTCAGCCTAGTCATGCTTTCTGTGCCCTGGATTCTGGGGCTGGCAGTTTGCCTGCTGTCCTGGGGCTGGATACCTCACAGCAGGCCTGCTGTGCCACTGGCATATTAAGCCTGGACTGTAGGGCTTTGGTTGCTGATCTGTGCTGTGGCTAAGAGCTTCCTACTGGCTTGCCCGGACATTGCCTGTGTTACCTCTTTACCCAAGTGAGACTTTCCTAAAGTCCTCCTAAGTTTTCTTGGGCTGGAATATTGTTTCACTCCATCTTTTTGTGAATTCTGTTGCTATAGAATTCTTTTAGAGTCTTGATTTAATGTTGTTTCCAAGGGAAACTGGGTATAGCTCAAGCAACTTTCTGACTTCTCTGTCCTATCTTGGCTCCACCCCCAAGGGAGGAATATTTTAATTGGCAAATAACATCTTAGTGTTATTATGAAAATAGTTTTTTACCTTGTGAACCCTTGAAAGGGTCTCAGGAACCCCAAGTAGTTCATCGACCATATTTTGAGAACCACTGCCCAATGCCAATGTAATCACAGTCCAATCCTTTCATCCAGTAGCAGCGCTGACAACTGGCATTTATATACTATTTTAATATGTTCAAAGTGCTTTGTGTATCTTAGCTCACTGTATCCTCTGGGAGATGGATAATATAGGTTTTTCTATATTCATTTTCCAGATGAAGAAACTGAGTCTTAGAGGTATTAACTGTGGTTATAGGAATATAGCAAGGCAGGATTTCAGTCTAGTAGTTGGCTTCATCTCTTCCAATTACATTCACTTTGTGAAGGCAGTGAAATACTGTATTTCCCTCTTATATTTCAGTTTTCATTTTTGGAAGCACAGAAAGCATAGTGCTTTGTGATAATGTTGCATCAGCAATGATTTTGCCCTGTAGGAGAAAAATCACAGGCAGATAAAACAATTAAAATTGATGACTAAACTCTGTTCAACATCTTCCATATTAAAAGATATCAGATCATCCTAAAAGATATCAGAATTTAGATTATACAGGGTATCCTAAAAGTCTTCTTGGTTTAAATAGATTAAAACTTCAAGATTACCTCTGTGGTCCCTTCCAGTTCTGAGATCAGAGATTTTTATTTTTTGTTTTGTTGCTGTTTTATTTTGTTTTACTACAAATCTGTGTAATTTTTTTTTTCATTATTCCATGACTGACTTTAATTCGACTTTATCACTTCTAGGTAAGAAGAAAATACCCACAGTAGTATTCTATTATTCCTTTGTCCCGCTCTGCTTGTCCCTTCATGTTCCTCATTTCCTTTACATTCTTTTGCTCTTGTCAACCAAATACTCCTGTGGCACAAGTTGAATGTCTCAAGTGGGGGCAATGGGAGTAAGATGTTTTCATAATCAAGGTGGATATGAGGCTGGATTCTAAATCAGTGTTGGTAGCATTGGGTCTGGGGAATTAGATTCACAATGTGGAACATAGAACCACAGAGGAGGGACTTTAAAGATCACTCAGTCAAACTTTTTCAATTACAGGTGAAGAAATTGAGGTCCAAAGACTTTCATGATTTATTCAAAGTTTTACAGCTTCTAAGTACAGGAGGTGAAATCATAACACAGGTCTTGTATCAGTCCAGTGGTCTTATCACTAGTCCACAGTAGTATGAAATAAATTTATGAAGAGGTCACTGATAAGGTTTGGGGGATTCTTGAAAGCCAGACTGAGGAGTTTGGGCTTTATTCACACGGTAATAGGGACCCATTGAAGGTTTTTTGTTTATTTACTTGTTCTTTTGTTTTGCTGGTTTTTTTAAATAAATAAAATAAGGTCGTGACTTGCCCAGGGCTATATAGTAGGAAGATTGATCTGGCAGAAGGATGGCTAGGGACAGAGGGGAATCAAGGATATCTCTTAGGAGGCTATTATAGAAGTCTAGGTAAGTGATGATAAGAAAATGAACTGACTGGACATGAAAGAGGACAGTCAAATAATCAACAAACATTTATTAAGCACTTTCTGTGTGCCAGGCATTGTATTAAGTACTTGGATATATGCAGAAATACAATAACACAATCCTTATCCTTAGGCAGCTAACATTTTAATAGGGGGAACAATATGGAATTACCTATGTACATACAAAATATACAGAGTAAATAGAAGATAATTTCAGAAGGAGGGGACTAGCAGATTGGGGGTGGGAAGAGTGGAAAATTCCTCCTGTAGAAGGTACGATTTGAATTTGAATTTTTTTGGGGGGGGCAAGGCAATTGGGGTTAAGTGACTTGTCCAATGTCACATAGCTAGTAAGTGTCAAATGTCTGGTTTGATGCTGGATTTGAACTCAGGTTCTCCTGATTCCAGAGCTGGTGTGCTACCTATGATGCCACCTAGCTGCCCCAGTAAGTTGAACTTTGAAAGAAGTCTGGAAAGCTAAGAGACAGGTGAGGACAGAGAACATTCTAGATAATGATGCTTGTTATGTTATAAGTCAGGGTAATTGGGCAAAAGGTGATACCATTTTGTGGCAAAGAGATGTCAAGGAGATAAATAGGTTTGGGAGAAAAATGAGTTTGAGATTCTGGGGAGGAATTCAAGTAGATATCTTAGAAATTATGGTACAGACATAAGGATAGAGGTTGTGATAGGAGAGAGATATCTTCTACTTTGTAGAAGTATACTTGAAATTATGGGAGTGGATGAGATTACCTAGGATGAATACACACACACACACACACACACACACACACACACATCTATCTATCTATCTATCTATCTATCTATCTATCTATCTATCTATTTAGAGAGAGAAGAAAAGAACTGCGATTTGAACCTTAGTGAATATCTATTGTAGGAGTTGAGAGGAGGAAGAAGAATCAGTGAAGAAGACAGGAACAGCTAATAATATAGGAGGAACAATGTCAAGAGAAAGCAATGTCAAGGAATCCAAGAGAGGAGAAAGTATAGAGAAGGAGGCTGGTCAGCAGTATGAAATGCTGTGGAAATGTCAAGAATCATGAAGATCAAGAAAGATCACTGGAGTAATTAGATTATTGATGAATTTCCAAGGAGAAATATCACCTGGGAGGTGGGGATAGAAACTAAATTCCAAGAGTTGGGAGAATGGGTGGACAGTAAGAAAGAGGGAGAAGTGAGAGTAGATCTCCCAGAATTTTGACAGTGAATAGGAAAGAGAAATAGAGAGAGTAGTGAAGTTGATGAAATTTGTTCTTTGTTTTGACTGGGGACACTGGTTATACTAGTAGGCAAAGAATGTGGAGCCTTCGGAGATGAAAAGGTTTAAGGTACAGAAATATTTTGATCAATGCAGCAAGAGCTTAAAGAATATAGCAATGGATAAAATCTAGGGAATTGGTGGAAAGATTATCTCAGATTAAAGAGAGAGCTGCCTCTTTCTTTGAAATAAAATAGGAAAATTTGATGGAAGAAGATAAGGAAAAATTTTAAGGAGAATGAGGAATCATACCTTGAAGCAACTTTATTTTTTCAGAGAAGCAGAAGCCAAGGGAATTTGCTGAGAGTAAGCATGATGGGACTGAGAAAAGGAGATTAGAGAAAAGGAGAATAGACTACATTTGAAAAAGATGACGTGAGAAATAAAATGAGGAAGGGATGTGATGAATAAAAACATTACTGTGTAGCATTGAAGGCTCAGCTGAGTTTATGGACTGAATTTGTAGGGAATCCAAAGAGAATGGTTTGATGACTGTTGAGCAATTCTTAGCTTTCCTTAAACAAGTGCAAAGAAAGAAATGGTAGTTGTCCAGGCTTAGGGATTGTAAAGCAAGTGTGGTAGAAATTAAGATGTCAAAAGATTCTAGGGTCCTGGTAAGCATGTTCTTGAAGTAGTTTACTGTGAGATTCAGGCTGGATATAGAAGAAAGTTCAGCTTATTGTACTGGGAAATCATGGAGGAGTTATGGGATTGGAGGCAGCAATGAGAGCAAAGAACAGTTTTAATAGGTGAGGAACTGATTTAAGCTGAGGGTTGGAAGATCATTTTGTAGAGATTTTTAAGATGCCCTCTAAAATATTTTCTGTCCTTAGTATCTGTGACTCTATGTTTCTAGGTCTTTGTAGTGAGACCCAAATTAAATAATGATTTAATCTGAAGTGAATTATCAGAAATATGACACATATACATGTTCAAACTTAAAATAAATCAACATCCAACTGCAAATCAATTTTGGATTTTCTTGTGTGGTGCTCTCTATGTCTCTACATCTCTCCATTTCTGAATGGAACTGACTATACACTTAGTTATACCAATATCGTTTGTTAATGGTTTCCTCATAACAATGTTAGCATATCAGAATGCTTAGTAAGAAAATATTTATGTAATTTCTCCATTCCTATGCGTAGCCAGAGCATAGTGGATAGAATGCTGGGATTGGAATCAGGGAGACTTGAGTTCAGATTTTTCCTTTGACACTTATTAAATAAAAAACCTTGGGAAAGTCATTTCATGTGCCTAAAACAATAGAAGCCACAAAAAATAGGATTATTATGCCCAGTAATGTAGGAGTTGTTGAGTTGCTATATTAGTGTAAGGGGTCTCCACATTTTGACCATATCACAGATCTTTGAATATTATATATCCTTGAGATATATAATATCATATATTAGTATTAAGCACCATTTTATTGATGGTAAAATGGAGTTAAAAAAAAGAGATAACTTGGCATGTCCTCTGTGCATCCATGAGCTAGAGTGCAAAGTGTAAGAAGGACCCAGAAATCCGTCTTTCTGGGGTCCTGATATTGCCATCAATTGTATTCGCTCCAAGTAGACAGGTGCTGTTCTACATTTTGCCTCTGCTGGGTCAATTACAGTGGCTTTAAAGGACATAAATGTGTCTGACAAGTCTCATTTGGAAGAAAATTCCTTCCGATTAGCTATAAATTGATCTGATTACCCAATCCTAGTATCATTCAGAGGAAAAATGCAGGGCTGAGATGTAGTGGCAATCTTTATTCATATCAATCTGTGAGAAAATGGAAAGTGTAAGGTGAGAGCGGGAGGTGATGAATGAGAAATTCCTAATTTCTGGAGGCAGGAAAATACTTGCATCTAAAAGATGGTGTTGCTGAGGGGGAAAAAAAAGGTGAGGAGAGGGAAGAATGAATGATCTAGCAGGTATACTCTTGGCACCTTAGAATAGTGGGATAACAGTTTGATTATTTCTCTTCTGGCATCACAGCATAAGACCAAGGCCATTTTAACATTGGTAAGACTTTCCCCAGTACCTATGACTAAAATTTGGGCAGGATTAACTTTCATCTAGAGAAGTGAGTAGAAATTGCCTTAGGATAAGGTGAATGTGTCTTATTTGATTCTCTGTGATGATAGTAAAGGTCACATGAAGAATGAAGCCTGTTCTAAGTTTTCTGGTGAGAAAGAAAAAGAAAAAGCACTTCTTGGGAACCTCAGTGCCAGTTATTTGTCTTGAAATAGATTAAAGCCAATAGACTTAATTTAGTGTCTGAAAACCAAGCCAAAGCATGAGCAAGGAAGAAATGAAACTTAACCCTAGTGTCAGGACCAGAATCTTCTCTTCAATAAAGTGAATTTAAATCCCCAAATCTGGGAAAGAGTTTGGCGGTGTGTTAAATGGAAGTCCAGATAGATTCCAATATATCAGTTAGGGGTAGAAAGTCCTGAGTTTATGCCTTTGTTGGACTGTTTTTTTTGGGGGGGGGGGGTGACGGGGGTTGGATAGAAGAATCTTCAAAGTCTTCTGTCTAATTCATATAAATGGAAGATAAAATTAATTGTGTGTGAAGTACATTGAGATAGTTTGATGAAATAAATACTAGTGGATAGAATACATTTGATGACTAGTTTGGTGGAATAAATACAACTTAGACTACTTTGTCTATATACTTCACAGTGTTCCGTATTCTAAAGCACTTTTGAGTCTAAAGGATATCACAGGGGCTATAGAATAGTGTTAGGCTGATTTTTGGATTTGACCTCCTAAAAGGGGTACTAATTAAGATAAATCAAGGCCATTGTTTCATCTGAGAAAGAATTTTCATCATGAAAACCCCTAAATTCCCCAAAACTCAAAATATTCACCAGAAATCCTCTTTTTGATTTGAACAAACATATATATCATTTTCTCAAAGCTGTCACCAGCTAAATCCAGTTTAGCTAGTGAAGAGTGGAAACAGGAAGACACATTCATCAATTTTGTAATGTGGGCATATCATTCTGGCCATTTCAGGAACTAGATTGTATGGAAAACATCCTTAGAAAAATGACTTATTTTCCAAACGTCTGAATTGGTAGAAAAACCATACCAGCACCAGAAGAACAGCAGGTTTTTTTTTTTATTTGTGTCTAGGAATCAACCAATAATGGATATTGGTTAACTAAAATAATTAGAATGATTAGAACATTTTTAAAAAAATGCATTGAATTATATAACTGCCTCACAACTTGGTCCCAATTAGTGCTAATAATAAATTTCTGGAAGTTATTGAATCATTTAAATTTGGACGGCATTATTTCCATTTAGCTGAAACCAATTGCCATATTTTATGTAATTATAATTTAAAATAATGTTAATTCAAATACATGTGACCACTAATCATTATTAGCACTAGTCAGGACCTAGCTATACAGTTAATGTTTATGAAAGGAAGATGCTAATAAAGCTTTTGGATGATAAAATATCAAAAGACTTATACACTGAAGTAGTATATTTTTTGTAACTTGGATTCAAGAACTGGAAGAGATAGTAAAAATTGTGGAGTCTAAGCCTGTAATTTTGTAGATGAGGAAATGGTGGCCCACAGAAGGAAAGGGATTTGCTCACAATTACATAGATAGTAAGTATTACAGATAGGATCTGAACTCAAGTCCTCTTGACTTGTTCTCTTTTTGTGAAACTGAATGGCTTGTGAACCCACAGATACTGAAACAATGGGAACATTTTTCTTACGTGTGTGGCTGATCTGTGCACAGCTACCAGTGGTGGATAATGGGAGGGAGTGGGTGAACTAGGGATAGTGGTTGATCAGGCGTTTAGGGAGCTGATAGGGGCATGAAGACAAAGGAACATACTATTAAGGCATGAAAATTTGGAATACTTCTCCTCATCCTCCTTTGCTTCCCTCAGCCATAACATTAGAACTTGAGCTTGTATTCCATTGACAAGGCCTTGGCAACTGTGTGTGAGCAAGGGTTCCGAGAGATGGACTCTGCTACGAGGAAAGCATTCTTCTTACTGTACTTCAAAAGGAAAAAAAAAGGGGGCGGAGTCAAGAAGGCAGAATAGAAGCAAGAGAACTCCAAGGGCACTCCCCATAACCACCTCAAATACCTATAAAATACGTCTCTAAACAAATTTTAGAGCTCTAGAACCCACAAAATGACAGAAAAACAAGGCTCCTGCTGAAGGCAACCTGGCCAGGAGGACAGGAAGGGTTCATTGCATCATGCTGACAGCTGAAACCAGCCAGATCTGAAACTGCGACTTAAATCCCAGAGTGGCCAGGACAAGCTGCAGCTGGAGCACTCAGGAGAATGGATCACTGGCAGCTGTGGCAGTTTCCAGAATTAGCAACCCATAAGAAACAAGGACAAAGTGAAAGGTCAGTGGAACTCAGCTAAATTTGGGGGAAAGGAGTAGGTCTGGCCGACTGCCCCCAGGGCAAGAAGTGGTGGGGTGGCCCTGCAGCTGCCTCCACATGGCTGCTTCAAAGCTCCCAGCCTGCAGATTACAGGGGAGGCAAGTGATCATTCAGGGGCTAAGTGCTCTTGCCTTAATGCTCCTGCATTGGGATCCTGGTCTTGGGTGGTGGTCCTGAGGTGTGTGACCAGTGAGCCAAAGCTAGTGGTCACTGCAGAGATGGTGGCCCCCTAATAGCTCTGGCCACTGTGAAAACCCCAGTGATTTGGGACAAAGCTCTCCCCTCTGAAAGCAGAGTTCTACTGAGCCCAAAATTCAAGTAATTGACTGGCAACATGAGCAGGCAAAGGAAGAAAAGTAAGAACAACAATCCAATTCTAGATTCCTTTTTTGGGGACAAAAAGGATCAAAGCATGGAATAGGAGGAAGACAACACAGTCAGAACTCCTGCATCAAAAGCTTCCAAGAAAAATGTAAATGGATTACAGGCCATAGA
>JAQQSU010007708.1:0-13142 GCA_028627135.1 Pseudochirops cupreus
CTCAGTTTTCTGGTATTTAAATGAATGCACTATCTATATTTCTTATGTAGAGAGCCTGTTCCATTTTGTGATTAATAACTATATCAGCATATTTATAGTTACTGTAGGCATTGTGAATACTGCATTGCTGATACACTCTGATGCTTTCTAGCTATGGGACCAAGGACATGATGTATCCTCTTCACTTCTCACTCTATAGAAATGTCTGTTGTTGTTATCAAACAGTAACAAGCCACAAAGATTTCTTGGACAAAATCATTGTCCTACTCTTAAGAAAAATGCTTGAGGGGTGGCTAGGTGGCACAGTGAATAGAGCACCAGCCCTGGAGTCAGGAGGACTAATGGTTTATGCCCAGTTTCTGCCATACTATATTCCAGTTTTCCTAGTAGCTTTTGTCAAATAGTGAATAAATCCTACCTGATCAAAGTGTATTATCCTTGTGAGAAGTTGCTGTAGTCTTTTTGCTAATATTTGATTTAAAATTTTAGCATCTATATTCATGAGGGAAATTGGTCTATAATTTTCTTTCTCCATTCTATCTCTTCCTGATTTAGGTATCAGTACCATATTTGTGTCACAAAAAGAATTTGATAGGACCCCCCTTTTTTTAACAATTTTCACAAATAGTTTGTTGAGTTGGAATCAATTGTTCTTTAAATGTTTGATAGAATTTGCTAGTAAGTGCTTTGAGGATAGAGTCTGTCTTATTTTTTGTATTTGTATGCCCAGTCCTTTCACAGAGCCTAACATATAATGGTTATTGTCCTTTGTTCTTGAAGAGGACCAAAATAACATCACCATGCTAGAATCAAGTTTCAATGTGTACAAGTGTGGCTGATCAAAGCAATATGAGATTGGAATGTTCTACCACAGGTCAGGCACAAAGAGTCCATGTGAACATAAAAATTTTTGCATCTCATATTCTTTTTGAGCTATTTCAATTCTGCTTTACTCACAGAGAACAGCAGCTTCTTTGATGTTGGCACACATGCTGAGCAGTCCTGTGCCAGTGTCTCCCATGTCACAATGAATTCCAAAGTTCTCAAAAGAGACCTTGAGAGTGTCCTTGTATCACTTCTTCTGACCACCATGTGAGTGCTTGCCCTATGTGAGTTCTACATAAAATAGTCTTTTTTTAAAAAATTAAATTATTTATTTTTAGTTTCCAACATCTACTTCCATGAGTTTTAATTCCCCCTCATCTTTCTCCCCAAGATGATTTGCAATCTGATACGGGCTCTACACATATATTCCTATTAAATACATTTTCACATTAGTCATACTGCAAAAAAGAATTATAATGAATGGGAAAACCATGAGAAAGATTTAAAAAAAAACAAAATAAAACAAAACAAAAAGAAAACGGTCTGCATCACTCTGCATTCCGACTCCATAGTTCTTTCTCTGGATATGGCTGGCATTTTTCTCTGTGTATCCTTTGGAATTGTTTTAGGTCCTTGCATTGCTGAGAAGGGCTAAGACTATCAAAATTAGTCCTCACACACTGTGGCTGTTACTATGTACAATGTTCTCCTGGTTCTGCTCCCTTCACTCAGCTTCAGTGCATATAAGTCTTTCTAGGTTTCTCTGAAGTCTGCCTGTTCATAATTTCATATAGTACCATGGTATTCCATTACATTCATATACCACAACTTGTTTACCCATTCCCCAATTGATGGGCATCTCAATTTCCAATTCTTGGCCACCACAAAAAGAGCTGCTATAAATACTTTTGTACGTACTGATCCTCTTCCCACTTGTATAATCTCTTTGGGATATAGTCCTAGAAGTGATATTGCTGGGTCAGAGGGTATGCACATTTTTATAGCCCTTTGGGCATACTTCCAAATTGCTCTCCAGAATGGTTGGATCAGCTCACAGCTCCACCAACAATGAATTAGTGTTCCAACTTTCCCACATCTTCTCCAACATTTATCATTTTCCTGTTTTGCCATGTTAGCCAATCTGACCAGTGAAATATGGTACCTAAGAGTTGTTTTGATTTGCATTTCTGTAATCAATAGTGATTTAGACCATTTTTTTCATATGATTATAGATATCTTTAATTTCTTCCTCTGAAAACTGCCTGCTCATATCTTTGATCATTCATCAATTGGGGAATGACTTGCATTCTTATAAATTTGACTCAATTTTCTATATATTTTAGAAATGAGGCCTTTATCAGAGACAGTGGATGTAAAATTCTTTCCCACTTTTCTGCTTCCCTCCTAATTTTGGTTGCATTGGTTTTGTTTGTGCAAAACCTTTTTCAATTTAATGTAATCAAAATTATCCATTTTGCATTTCATAATGTTCTCTATCTCTTGTTTGGTCATAAATTCCTCCATTATCCATAAATCTAACAGATAAACTATTCCTCACATCCCTAATAAAGCAGTCTGTTTGATAAATGAATGTTTTGCATTTGAACAATGTGGCCAGATCAGAACTGCACTCTCTGAAGCAGAGTTTGAATGCTTGGTAGTTTAGTTCAAGAAAGGAACTCAGTGTCTGGTATCTTATCCTGTCAGGAGATCTTCAGAATATTCTTAAGTAAGCATTTAATAAATACTTTTGTTTCCCTTCTTTTTTCTTCCTTTTTTCCTTCCTGTAACCTTTTCTACACTTTCTAGCTTATTCTTGTTTTTCCTAAATGGCAGCACCTAGAACTGAACATAAAACTCTGTATGTATCTTCACCAGAGCAGAATAAAGTGAAAGTATCTACTCCATATTCTAGAAAACTACATCATGCCACTTTTAATGCAGCTTGAGATTGCATGAGCTTTTTGGGTCGCCATGCTATATAGATGATTCATAAGACAGAGTGAGTGAAGGGACATAATATGGAATAGGCCTGGAAGGGTAGGCTGGAACCAGATAACAAGAAGGCTTTTTAAAATTCAATTTTATTTTATTTTCAATTCTGAATTATCTCCCTCCTTCTTCTCTTTCCTCCCTATTGAGAAAGCAAGAAAAACAAAATCTATTACAAATATCGTGCAAAACAAATGTCCACATTAGCTATTTCAAAAAAAAGGAAAAGAAAGAGAAAAAAATTGCTACAATTTGTATTCTGAGTCTCTCTGTAGAAGTGGACAGTATGTTTCATCATGAGCCCTTTGGACTTTTGATTGGTCACTGAGCTGATCAGAGTTCATAAGTTTTCCAAGGTTGATTATCTTTACAATACATTATGAATGAATATGTGAATATAACAAGAAATTGTAAATGTCATATACCGAAGAACTTGTATTTTATCCCAAATGGAGTTGGGAACCATTTAGGATTCTTGATCAAGGTCTGACCTTTGTCTAGGAAGACTATTTTATAGTAGTTTAGAAGAAGGATTGGAGGTATAAGAGGCTAGAGATAGGAAAACTAATTAAGAGGCTATTAAAATAATTCAGTTGAGAGATGACGAGGGCTTTAACTGGGGTAAAGAGAAAACACTTGATCAAATTTCTTTTATGAAACAAATATAGTCTTAATTATTAAACCATAGAAGATTAGACAATACAAGAGAGCTATAGACCTAGATCACTTCTGAACACTGATTCAATTCTTCTTCAAAACTATATAGTAATACAACTAAAATGTATTTTGCTATGGCCAAGTTGGATGTATACCATAGCTGCAAAGATGTTTCACCAAAAGGAAAACAATTAACATAAGTGATCATATTAAAAAGAAATATCCCTCCAAACATGACTCATTAGATGCAGAAAATATCTTTGATAAATACCACACTAATTTATGATAAAAATACTAGAAATAGGCAAAGAAAAGTAATTTTAATATGATAAGAAGTACACATCTAAAACCAAAGTGTTATCATCCTGAAATGAAAAACACTAGATTTCCTAATAAATATTGGAATGAATTGAGGATATCACTTTATCCCACAGTAATCTGAGATCATTCTAAAGTGCTGACAATAGCAATATGACAAAAAATGAAATTAGAGTCATAAGTATAAGCAATGATGAGACAAAGAAACTCTATCTGCTGACATATAAGTAAACTACTTACAATGGTATGTCAATTACTTAAGACAAACAATAAGGTGCTATAATTTCATTTTTAATAGTAGTTTTCATGTGTGTGCAATTCTACCTATACCAGACTGACTCAGAATATCTGACCTTGAATAAATGAAATCAGATTAAGCTGACTTCATGATTTTTAGTTACTTTTCTATCTACTGAGAATTAGATTTCATTTCAGATACACATTTCATAGTTTTCTTTTGTTGTAATTTTAATTCTATGGTTTTCAAGTGTAATAGATTCTCTACCTTATCCCACACACATACTTCAAGGTGAGCTTTACTATCCCCTGAAGAACAGTCTAGGGATGCTGTCTGTTTCTCTGTGTGCAGATAAGAAGACATGACTCCTGAGTGGTTGAGAGATTTCTGAGCTCTTGATGTTGCATAGCTGAATAAGAAAAGATCTTCAGATTGTTGGAGTGCAAATTTAGGAGAATTAGCTTAAGAGAGGCAAGTTGGAGAGTTCAAGAAGAGACTTAGGTGAATGAATTTAAGAGAGAAAGGTTGGAGAGATGAGAGATGAACTTGAACTTTTCAGTGATGGACCAGAGTCCTGAAGCTGCATAAGTGTAGAAGCCCCAATATATTCCTTGATTCCTAGTGTTTGCAACCCTAAGGACTACAAAAAACGAATCCCTCTGGTGAGATCTTTCTCTCTATGTCTGAGCTAATATTTTTTTCTTGCTTCCTACCTAAAGAACTTATTTATTTTGATGTGTTATATTGTCTAACTCAATGTAGTTTCTGTTTACTTATCCTGCAATAAAGAGGTTTATTAGCTATTCACTATGATCTTTCGTATAACCACTATTTGGCGGAAACTAAATTGACAGAAGTAAACTAAATACTACACTCTCCAGAGGGTTATCAAGGAAGATGCTTTTTATTCTGAACCTAACATAGCTTTAACAACCAATGTTTGAGATGTAGAAGACAGATACAATTCTAGACAAAAAATACTCTTTTTAGATATAGATGACTAAAGAAGCAAGCATTTATCCATAGTCTTCCTCCTACTTTGCACAAAGGCTGAAATCACAATTTTCCTCGGAGATGGGAAGGGTAAATTCCAAATCAATTATTTTTCCATGCCATACAGGAGTCAAACCATTTTTATTCATAGATAGCCACTATATACACCACCACACTCACACACACAAACCAGGCATTTTACATAAGAATGGGCACTACTCCAAGGAAACATAACAAATGGTAGCTCTTAAAGGGAACATTTCAATAATTCTTAGCAATATTGTAGCAACTATTGGTGTAGGGAAGTTAAACACTTGGAAGATCATTTAAAGGCCAAAATAAAGCAGGGTTACTTCCATAGAAGTACAGAAAAAAGTGCAGTCAGAAATTTAATATACTACCCAAAACTTATAAACTATTACTGCAAAACAGTCTAATTAATGATATTTCAAGGAATAAAAAAGACACTCAGAGAGAACTGGCAGCTGGAAGGGTTGTTACTTATTCTGCTGCATTGAAGAATAGGCTACGACAAAATTAGAAAATGAAAAGATCAGTTTTTTAAAAGCTGCTAATTATTTCTTTGAAAAAGTACTTGTCCATTCCCCAATAGATAAATGGTCAAATGATATGAACAGGCAGTTTTCAGAGGATGAAATTAAAGATATCTATAAGCATATGAAAAAATGCTCTAAATCACTAGTGATTAAAGAAATGCAAATCAAAACAACCCCGAGATACCACATCTCAACAGTCAGATTGGCTAAGATGACAAAACAGGAAAATGATAAATGCTGGAGAGGATATGGAAAAATTGGAATACTAATGCATTGTTGGT
This sequence comes from Pseudochirops cupreus, assembly GCA_028627135.1. Lineage (NCBI taxonomy): Eukaryota > Metazoa > Chordata > Mammalia > Diprotodontia > Pseudocheiridae > Pseudochirops > Pseudochirops cupreus. Next base: position 5,862 of record JAQQSU010007708.1, read on the forward strand.
GGAGTTGTGAACCGACTCAACCATTCTGGAGAGCAATCTGGAACTATGCCCAAAGGGCTATAAATAAGTGCATACACTTTGACCCAGCAATACCACTTCTACGGTTCTATCCCAAAGAGATCATAGGAGTGAGAAAAAGACACATATGTACAAAAATATTTATAGCAGCTCTTTTTGTAGTGGCAAAGAACTGGAAATCAAGGGGATGCCCATCAATTGGGGAATGGCTAAACAAGTTGTGGTATATGAATGTAATGGAATACTATTATGTTATAAGAAATGAGGAGCAGACAGACTTCATATTTACCTGGAGAGGCTTATACAAACTAATGCTGAGTGAGAAGAGCAGAACCAGGAGAAATTTGTACACAATCACAGACACATCGTATGTATAATGACCAACCTTGATAAACTGGACTCTTCTCAGCAATGCAGGGTTATAAGACACCTCCAAAAGACTCATGATGGAAAGAGACGTCTACATTCAGAGAAAGATCTAGAAAGAACAGAGTTTGAAGGCAGATTGAAGCAAACTACCTGCTCTCTTTCTTATTCTCATTTGGTTTTATTTCCTCTTTCCCATTGTTCATTCCATCTGATACAATCCTTCTTTATGACCTCACTAATGTCTAATGTGAAAGTATTTGCAGGTCCTATACTTGACTGCATGCCACCATGGTGGGCAGGGAGGAGAGGAAGTGGGAGAAAATTTGAAACTCAAGGGATTGTGGAACTGAATCTTGTAAACTAAAAGTAAACAAACAAATTAATAAAGAAAAAAATATAGAAAAAGAAAAAGTACTTGTCTGAAGCAAGACAATATACAGAGTATTAAAGATGGGAAAAAGGAAATTTTTTTTAACAAATAACACTATTTCTTCCAAGGCAATGAAAAAGTTATTGTCAGAAAAATCCTTCCTATTCAAATATCATAAGCTGACCCCCACCAATCTTTCCCATCTTCTTATATCTCAATAACTCCTCCCCCTCCATACTCTGTATTCCAATGACACAGGCCCCCTTGCAGTTCCTCACAAGATGCTCCATCTTTCAACTCTAGGCATTTTCACTGCCTGTATCCTATTCTTGGAACTCTTTCCCTCCCAGTCTCTGTCTCCAAACTTCCTTGGCTTCCTTCAAGTCTCAGCTAAAATCTCACCTTCCACAGGAAGCCTTTCCTAATGATCCTTTTTTTTTTCAATGACTTGTTTGTTTACTTTTAGTTTACAAGACTCAGTTCCACAATCCCTTGAGTTTCAGATTTTCTCCCCTCCCTTTCCCTTCCCCCCCATGGTGATGTGCAATCATGTATAGGATCTGCAAATACTTTCACGTTGTACAACAGTCTGGTTGGATAGAAGGGTTGTAACCAATGAGTGAACACTGGGAAAAGAGAAACAAAACCAAACATGAAAAAGAATGATAGCATGTAAATTGCTTCAGTCTCCATTTAAACTCTGGTCTTTCTAGATCTTTCTCTGAATGTAGACATCTCCTTCCATCCTGAGATTTGTAGAGTTGTCTTATAACTGTGCATGGCTGAGAAGAGTCCAGTTCATCAAGGTTGGTCATCACACATATGATGTGTCTGTGATTGCGTACAAATTTTTCCTGGTTCTGCTCTTCTCACTCAGCATCAATTTGTATAAACCTCTCCAGGTAAATATGAAGTCCATCTCCTCCTCATTTCTTATAGCACAATACTATTCCATTACATTCACATACCACAACTTGTTCAGCCATTCCCCAATTGATGGCATCCCCTATATTTCCAGTTTTTTGCCACCACAAAGAGAGCTGCTATAAATATCTGATCATCCTTAATTCTAGTGCTTCCTCTTTGTTTAACATCTCTAATTTATCCTGTATATAATTTGTTTGTCCATAACTGCTTGCATAGTTCCCCCCCCACCTCGTGAGTGTGTGGTCCTTCAGAGCAGAGACTGTCTTTTACCTTTCTTTGTATCAATAGTGCTTAGCATAGTTCCTAACACATAGTAGGTACTTAATAAATGCTTGTTGACATGACTTGTTATATTCTGCTAGACCCAGAACCAGGCTGCTACATCAGTGAGTCATCTATTTGGGGCTCCAAGAAGAGATGCTGAAATGTAAACATGGCTTTATAGAGAAACATTTGGAAATTACCCAAATATTTTAGTTACCTTATTATGGTAAAGAAAAAATCCCATAATTCCTTTTACAACTCTAATAAAGAAGAATGTAGTAGGACATCAGTAAAAATCCATTTGACTGAATGGGTAAGCCAGCAGAAAGCCAAGAGCTGCTATTATGTGCTCAGGATATGATTTTAGACAATGTTAGCCATTACATTTTCCTTCTTCGCAAAAAAGTGCACTGTTAAGAGCTCTATGAAAATTCCCTTCCCAATAATTCACTCTAAGGATGAGTGCTACAATGGAAAGATTACTGAATCACAAGAAGGCCTGGATTCAAATCCTGGTGCTGCCATTTATTACCTGAATGACCTTGGGAAAGTCCCTTCTGGGCCTCAGTTCCCCATGCAAAGTGAGGCAATTGGACTAGACAATCTCAATTTCCTTCCAATTCTAAATCTTATGCTAATCACACATGTGTTCATTCAACTAACATTTATTAAGTACCAGGAACTGGTTCGGGATTAGAGATACAAAGACACAAATGAAAACTGTCACTTTCCTGAGGAAACTTATTTTCTACATAGGTAAAGATGGGAGAATACAATATACGTGTACTTAACTAATGGCAAAGTATAGACAAAGTTATAAAACAAGTAGATGGAATTTTATATATTGGAAAAACAAACAAGCATGTTTGACTGGAATGGAAAGTAGGTGAAAGGAAATAAAATTAAATAAGTCTGAAAAAGTAGGTGGGAACCAGACTGTAGAGGGCCTTAAAAGTCAGGGTTAAGTATTTTTTCCTTGTGGTAACAGGGAGCCACCAGAGATTTGGGAGTAGTACAGAGACATGGTCAGATCTGTGTTCTGAGACTAGTAATGAGGAAGCTATGCAGAAGATAGGTTGGAAAGAACTGGGTCTCAATTGCTTTTTGAGATAAAGAATATACCTTAGCAATGCTCTCTGGGGCCAGAGGTAACAGAAAGCGAAGAGTCTTTTTCTGTTTATCTCTATGCAAAGAAATACAATGGAGAATGTTCTATAAAGCAAAATTCAATTTTGATCAGGAACTATTTTTTTTCAGTGAAACAGCCTTCTAGGAGTATTGATAGAGCAGTAGTTCAGCACTAGCAGCCATCAATAGTAAGAAGAATCAATCTCCTGAAATTTGAAAAAGCACAACGTAATGGGACTTTAACCATTATATGGGCTCCAATGTTTCAATCTTAATTAAATCTAATTACAGGCAATCAGAATGGATCATCTTAAACTAATTTGTGGATAGGAATGATTGCAATTTTAAATGGCTCCATAAAGAACTAATAAAAAAAATCATTTCTTTCAATTATTTGGAGCACTAACCAGTACCTAAAGGTCAACAGAAAATGGCCAGTTTGGCTATTTCAGCAGTCTGCTGGAAACTCAGCTGAGCTAGTGGAGCCTCAGGTCTGGAGTGAGCACTGCCTCAGAGAGGACTAAGCTTAAAGGTGTCTGTCATGTTAGACTGAATGATCATAGAGTTCAGTAATGGCAGGAGGGATTACATTCCTCTCTACATAGATGCAATGCGACTTTCTAGAACTGAGGTGCATTAACTACTCTCCCATGATTACATCTACCTTTTGTGTATCTAATACAGTCTTGTCAACAGGTCTATAATATTCCCCTATAAATTTTAGGAAGGAATTCTCCTAATGATTTGGCTCAATTTCATTTTTTTTTTTTTTTGCAAAGAAGTGAAAGCCACCAGAGCCTAGATAAAATCTGCTTGACCTATTACTTTGGAATCACTTTACATCATCTGAGAGTAATTAATACAGTTTTACTATTATTTTTAATTATTTTGAAAACTTGCTACTAATAAAAACAGGAAACAGAGTGTCGACCAACAGAAAATAACTAAATGAACTGTGGAATATGATGTCATGGAATATTAATGTACTGTGTGCTATAAGAAATGGCAGATAAGAGATGTGATAGATTCAATGTCTATTATAATCCCCCACCCCATCTAGTTCTTTTAATAAAAGGCAATGAAGGTATGCCCAAGATTTGATCGGATCTGGAGGCTAAAGCTTAAATTCCCCAGAAATTCATGCAATTCCTAAGTGTGGCCTCAAGGCAGCTTTCAGAGCATTCTGTATGCAAAAAAAGCCCACCAAAGCTGAGTTCAAGCAATTAAGATTTGACAATGTCCCAAAATCAAATGAGATACCACAGCCTATTCTGCTGACTAGGTGTGTCTCCATGTGTGAAAGAGATGTCAACTGATGGGGCTCCTCGTTAGTACCTTGAGGGTCAAGGGCCCTCTGATTGGAGGGCTGAAGAACAGAATTTCTCTCAAAGCCTCCATTTAAAGAGGGCTCAGAAGCATAGTCATCTTCGTTTTCTAACAGCTGTATTGTGCTCTCAACTCTATCATTATCAGGCTCATTCCACGGAGCCTGACACCTTCTTCTTCCATCCACCCCAGCTCCCTTTTCATCTTCCTTTTGTGTGCTGTCTTCTCCCATTAGATTGCAAGCTCCTTGAGGCCAAAGACCATCTTTCTTTTTCTTATTTGTATCCCAGCACTTAGCACAGTGTCTGGCACATAGTAGGTACTTAATAAATGTTTATTCTATTGAGGGTCTACCTGAGACAAGTGCAGAATCCTTGTTGAGTATTTTCTATCTGCTGTAGCCAAATCTTCCTTTTACTGACTGTTTAATAACCTACAGGGGTCTAATTTCATTCCAGTATGAGAGCTAAGCAACAAGGGGACTGGTCTAAGAAAGGTTCAGCTCACCATGACTGATACAGTAATAGGAATAAGACATTATCATGGCTCATATAGTGGTTGAAATATGGGAAGGATGATGCAAATATAGAGAACAGTCTGATTAAATATGAAGCTATGGTAATGTGGATTGCTGTGGCAAAGGGTCATCTGGTGGTATGTGAAGAGTCTTCTCGGTGGAACAGAGGGAATGCCCCCCACTGATTCAAAATGATTAGCACAGTGGGTGTTCAAGCCTGGTGACAGGGAGAGTAAAGAAAGTGCCATTCCTGGTTATTATTAAGCATTATGGAACATATAAATTGCCAGGATAAGAAAACTGCAAATAAACTGGCCCAGGACATTTAACAACTAATCAACAAGCTCTTAGTTTTTAAGGGCTATTCACTGAAAGCAGAAGGGGCAACTTCTGTAGCTGGTAATAGCACAAATGAAAAGGGTGACACTGATGGAGGAAATACCAAGAAACAGCCAGGAATTGATGAGCTGAAGGCAGGAAGTATAGTCTCTAATCAAGATGTTTCACTGGAAAATGATGCATCCTCCTGAAATCTGGGCCATAAGACATAACTCTGTGAGGTGAGAAGGATGAGACTTGGAAAATGGTGGTTAAAAAAGCCCTGGTCTTATCCTCTTACTGCTCTCCAGAGTATGACTTCTTCCACAGATGGAGTAAAGGCTTAGAGAGCTTTGACTACCAAGGAACTGGGGAGGTTTCAAGAGAAGTTTCAACACCTACAAATTGAGACACTAAAATGAAAGTTCTCAAGACCATGGTTTAATGTAGATACTCTCAGAGTTCCATCTGCTTGGGGAGCTCACTCACATGGAAACTACTCTTTGTCCCTTTTTAAGGAACTAAGGTGGGAAATTTCATATTTTTTAAAAAATATATAAATTGCTCAGATTAAAAGAATAAGAAATAGAGGATTAAATTAGTCCAATCTTAGAAAAAGAAATTATCAAGCCACAAATGAGGTCCCAAAGGAAAACATAAACCAAAACCCAGGACCACATGGATTTATAAGTGAATGCTATATAAAAATTTAAAGAAAAATTAAGCTTAATATCATATAAACTGTTAAAAATAGGTAAATAAAGAACCATACTAAACTCCTTCTATGGTACAAGTATGTCTTTGATACCTAAAACCAGGATAATCAAAAAAGAAAGAAAACTATAGATCAAAATCCCTAATGAACATTGATGGGAAAATTTTAAACAAATGTTTTCAAGTCTATCAACAAGCGTTTAAGAAGCACTGGGAACACTAATACAAATTAAAAGAAAGACTATTCCTGACCTTAAGGAGCTTACATTCTAAATGGGGAAAAATAACGCATAAAAGGAAGCAGAGAGGAATGGCGGGGAGGAAAGCATCTAGTGCACTGGTATAACGGAGAAATTCAGACTAGAGCCTGATGAGAAATGATCAGATGACCAGTCTGAATACCTTCTCTACATGTAACAACATAACCCAAAGAGCATACATTATGAATAGGTTGGATATATATATCAGGAATGCAGGGTTTGTTCAACATAGGAAAAACTATAAACAAAACAGATTGCAATAATAAGAAAAATGAAAACACACGATTGTTATAATCCGTGCAAACAAGATTATTACAAAATATAACATCTGTTCCTATTTTTTCTATCACTAAAACATATCATACAAATAAAGGAAACATAGTATACAAATAGTAATGCTGATATTTCCTTAATATGATGTGTAGTATCTATCTAAAAGCAAGACCAAGCACTATATATAATATCATATGTATAGAAGTCTATTCAAAATTAAGGGGTAAAACAAATCTGTTCATTATTACTACTATATGTAGTAGTAATACATACTACTATATGATACAATCACATCTAGTCAACAGTAATTTATGAAGTGTCTACTATATCTCAGGCAATGTACTAAGCACTGGGGATACCGAGAAAGGAAGAAATGAGGCAGTTCCTGAAATGCTAGCTATAGAAATAGGATAAGAAAAATAAATCAAGGGAAAAAGATAGACAAAGAAGAAACAAATATTTTATAGATGCCAAGAAAGTTTACTTAAAGTACCCTGGAGAGCCAACTAAAGTGAGTTGAAAAATTCCAGCAAGGGTACAGGACAAGAAGTAAATACACAGAAACGATTTGTATTTTCATATATTACCAACAGCATCCAGCAAGAAGAAATAGAAAGACAAATTTCATTTAAAATAGCTACAGAATATATAAATACCTTGGTGTCTATTTGCCAAGACACACACAGGAGCTATATGAATATAACTACAAAACACTGTCATGTGAAGGTGAAACGAAAAGTGACTAAACTGCATATATATATATATATATATATATATATATATATATATATATATAT
>JAQQSU010007709.1:0-13142 GCA_028627135.1 Pseudochirops cupreus
AAAAGGTGTTTTGTCAGGTATGATTGAAGAGGCAGATGGACATGACAATTCATTTACTGTACTACTTTCTACATTTATTATCATGAAAAAGAGATCAACCTAAAAATCACTGCAAATCACTGCATTTTTATTAAATATGGTTAATATTTATTAAGAATCTACTATATTCAAAGTGAAAGGCAGTTTGACACAGTGGATAGAAAGCTGGACCTGGGGTGAGCTAGACTTGGTTCATGTCCTGCCTCTAAAACATACAAGCTACGCAACCTTGGGCAACTCATTTTTTTCCTTCTCATTGCTGCAGGCAATTAAGATTTCAGATTGCAGAGCAGTTTCTGATCTGCACTGGTGAAGGGATTCTATGGACTTGTCAGAAAATACTTTTAAATGCATAAAATACAACATATAGGATTACTGAGGAAAATAATTATGATGAAATACAGTTATTAAAAAAAAACCAAACAACTAACAATTTAATAGACCCCAGGTTAGGAACACTTGCCTTATGGAATCTCCGAAACAACAAAATGATGAGGAACTAAAAGAAAAAGAAATTCGATCTCAAATTAAAGAAGCCTCTTGATACTTACTTAGCTGTGTGAGCTTGAGCAAGTCACTTAACCAAGATTGTTTTGCCTCATCCCTCCAAAAAAACCCCCAACAACACATACTGTAACAGTAATGAGATTTGAAGTTCCTTTTGTATTGCTAAACTAAGAAGTACTTAGCACCTAGTTCAGATAAAGCCTCTGTTAAAGAAACAGAAGGTATAAACTCCTGTCTCCTGTTGTTGATGTTAACAGGAAGGGGTTGGCTGAAACAGGAAGCTAATGCTCTGTATGTATAAGGAAAGACTCTGACTGGGAGAGACAGATCTTCTTGGAGCAAACTCCGTGGATGCAGAAGCTGCTGTCACTGGGGAGTCTGAAGAAGAACAGGGGAGGCTGAAGAAGAGCTGAGGAGGCTGAAGAGGAAAGCCCCCCAACCCCCAGGTTTAAGAGAATGATTTTGATTTTGAAAACTTAGATGGAGTGATTTTGATTCTGGGAACCAGCTGAAACTTCTGCTGAGGCCGAGGGCCAGCCAGAGCTGCCAAAAGACTGAGGAAGCATGACTGTGAGGGATTTTAGACCTTGTCTATTTGTGGCTTTGATTTCCCTGGAACAGAGACTGTGAAGGATTTGAGATGGACTGGACACTGTGAGCTCCAATGTGGAGTAGGGATTCCACAAAGAGCTGGACAAGGACCTGGGAGCTGTCTGCCTTTGAACCCAGGTGACAGTTTGGTGAATCCAGGTAGGATCTGAGACCATGGAAGTGGATCCAGGGAATCTGAGGGACCACCCTGAGTTAAGCTGAAAGAAGACTTTACTTGGATACTGTGTACTGACTGAGAAATTGTAAATTTACTCATGACCTAGGGGTGGAGGTTCTGTGTATTTTCTTATGATTGAATGGTGAATGATGAAGGATGATTGAATGATTCAGTTGATATAATGATTGATTGACTAAATGATTGCACTTAGTGACTGATGACTGAATAAGTGACTGATTGAGTTAATTTAGCCTGCCCCATGACAGGAGAATTTTGACTATTGTACTTTGTGTTAAGTGATTATTCTTTGATGAAAACTTTGTGACCACTGTGGTGGAAACTATGTGGCCATTTTCTGTGATAAGTTGTTGTGAATGCTACACTCTGATTTTCTGTGATAAGTTGTAACATTGTGAATGCTGTGCTTTGATTTACTGTGAATGTTTTGCTTCGATTTGTTATGGAATAAATAGAGTGTTCACTATACTGTGTAATCAGAACCTTGAAAGCTGTTCACAGCAGCAGTCCTCTGGAAAGCTGCTAGTGCGTGGCTTTACACACATGCATTACAATTACTTTAGTTGATTTCTGTTATGGTTTGTTGTTGTTGTTATTGTTTAGTTATATCCAACTCTTTATGACCCATTTTTGGGTTTTTATTAGCAAGAATGCTGGAGTGGTTTGCTATTTCCTTCTACAGCTCATTCCACACATGGCAAAACTAAGGCTGGATCTGATCTCAATAGAGCTCTTGGCTTTTCATGAGTTCAAATTTAATCTTTTTTTTTTTTGGCTTTTCTTTTTGAGGGGGGAAGGCTGGGCAATTGGGGTTAAGTGACTTGCCCAAGGTCACACGGCCAGTAAGCGTTAAGTGTCTGAGGCTGGATTTGAACGCAGATCCTCCTGACTCCAGGGCCAGTGCTCTATTCACTGCACCACCTAGCCACCCCATGCACCACTTAGCCACCCCCAAACTTAATCTTAAACATTTAATAGCTATGTTACTCTGGGCAAGTCATTTAACCCTGTTTGCCTCAGTTCCTCATCTGTAAAATGAGCTGGAGAAGGACATGGCAAACCACTCCAGTAACCTTGCCAGGAAAACCCCAAATGGGTTCACAAGGAGTCAGAAATGACAGAAACAACTGAATGACAAGAGCCACCAGCAGCAGCACCATTATCACCACCAAACTCCAGGCCCAGCACTCTATGCGCTGTGCCACTGAGCTATCCCTATAGTGTAGCATAGTGGACAGAGTGATGAACTTTGAGTCAGCAGGACCTAGATTTGAATCCTGCCTCTGATATTCCTAGCTCTCTGACTTTGGGCAAGTAACTTCCCTGAACCCTACCTAGTTCTGTCAGCTAGGTGGCTTAGTGGCTAGAGTGTTGGACCTGGAATCAGGAATATTTGAGTTCAAATCCAGCCTCAGATGCTTACCAGCTGAGTGACCCTGGGCAAGCCACTTAAATAATGTTTGTCTACCTCAGCTTCATCATCTGTAAAATGAGAATAATAGCTCTTATCTCCCAGGGTTGCTATGAGAATTGAATGACATAATATTTGTAAAGGATTTTTGTGAAACTTAAGAGTGACCTCATCTTCATCTTCATCACCTACAAAATAAAACCTGCTTTTCAAGGTAATTATGAGACTCAAAAGGAATAATGTACATAAGACACTTTATCGGCTATTATTAATATTATTATTGTTACCATCGCTACTATTATCATTGTTCTGTACCAAACTATGCTTTCATTTGTAAACTGCCTGTGCTCACAACAAAGCGTGTGTAGAAGAAAGATGAAAAGGATATGGCTAAAATACTGCTACCATCAAAATAAAATGTTTTCACAGACAGAGAAGTTTGGGAAACAGACTGCCATTTTAGTGATGTTCCCTTCACAGGAACCTATGCTATGCTGAACTGCTAGACCTTGGAATGCTGCTGCGGACTCCTGCACATTCCCTGCTTTACATCTGACTTTGGTTCCTCCAGGAATTCTGGCTTAACCTGGGTTGTGGTTCTGCGTACTCTGTCAGATCAGGTCTCTTTTCTCAGGACCCTCTCTCTTAGCCCCTGTGATTTGCCCCTAATCCTAGATTCTACCTTCCTGTGGGGCTAGGGTCTGATGATCTATCCTGGAGTTACTAGTCTTTTAGGGTGATGGACTGCGAGCTGTGTCCTCTCTTCATTCTGCCCTGTCAGCCTCACTAAGCTCTGCACTAAGCCTCTTCAAGTCCTGTTGACCTCAGGCAGGGTACAAGTCTTAATAATTCATGCTTTGTAAATGCTATAACAAAAACCTTTTGAGAGATGCTTAAACCAATTTTCTGCTAACTATATAATATAGTGTTGGGACTACTGCAGCCAGTCAGTTTTTTTTTTTCCAGTGGGTCAGAACAAATTCTTTGACGGGTGGCATTTGAAATACTGAGTAATGTTTACTAATCCTCATTATAGTAAAAGGGCCCAACTCACTCAGGCTGTTTAATTGCTGATTAAAATTGATACTTTTTTTACACTAGCTACTCTTGCGCTAAATTGTTGATTTGGAGAAAAATCCTCAAATCCTGATGCGTTTAATTCCTATTTTTCAATCTGTCTGCTTAGTTTCATTTTTAGCTAGCTGGGTTGGAGAGTTACTGAGTGACTGTAACCCAACCTATGAAGCTAGGCCCATACCATGTCTTTACATCTCATTCAATGATCCATCAAGAAAGTCAAGCCTACCTGGGCATCTTGCCATGCTCTCCCATGCTGATTTGCTAAATCTCCCTATCCTTTTTTTCCCCTTTGCCACCTCTTGCTCTGGGGACAATAATAGAACTGACATTTTATGTTGGCATGTATGGTATGTTGGTATGTATGATATGAGTACGATGGTAGACTACTCCATAATGCCACTTGAAATCTCTATGACTTCCCAAAACAAAAGTCCCTTACTAGGCTTCATCATATATGGTGACAACCCCATCAGAATGTAAATGTCATGGACCAAGGAATTGTGTTTGAAAGGGGCAGTGATGTTTTCTGCCTGTCCTGGAAGTGATCAAGAGGATCTCTAAAGAGATGGGCTGTGCCCAGAGACTTTGAGTATATAATTTGATTGAGAGTTCAAAAATATTTAGAACACTCTGAGAATGGAACTGGTGACACAGGGTTGAGGTAAGGCTTAGAGATTCCAGTCAGGTAGAACATGCCTGGGACCATAGAGATGAATGCATATTACTAACTGCATTCCCTTTATTTGAATCTTTCACACAGTTGAAGAGTAACTTGAAGTCTGTCCACGTCATTGTCTTCCTCAACAAAAACCAGTGATTCCATATTATTTCAGAAAGCAAGCACAAATTTCACTAGTGGACATTTAAATCTCTTCACGACCTTGATTAAGTCCATCTTTCCAGCCTTATAATACTTTACTCCCCTTCAGACACTCCAGGAACCAGGTGAAGTGGCCCTCCTTACAATCAAAATTCCATCTCAGATTTCCATGTCCTTGTGAATTTATTCCCAATACCTAGGATATGGTCTTCATTTCTACTTTTTTTTTTTGCTTTTTGGAGGGGGGAGGGCAGGGAAATTGGGGTTAAGTGACTTGTCCAAGGTCACATGGCTAGTAAGTGTTAAGTGTCTGAGGCCAAATTTGAACACAGGTCCTCATGACTCCAGGGCAGGTGCTCTATTCACTGTGCCACCTAGCCACCCCTCTTCTTCCTAGTATTGCCATATTCTACCAACACCCAGATCAATTGCCATCTTCCACACAAAGCCTTTTCTCAGCCCCAACTGGCTGATAGTGTCCCTCATCACTTTATATCTATTTTGTGTATTCTTTTGTTTGTCAACAGTGTCTCCTCTGATAGAATATAAGCTTCTTGAGAGCAGGAACTATTTTATTTCTACTATTGTATTTGCAGTGCCTAGTATGGGACCAGGAACATAGGACACATTTAATGGATACAGTTTGATTGATGATTATTATTATATAAAAATAGTGGAATTATTCTGAATGCCTCATAGAGGAAATCTGAGAAATAGCATCTCAGATATTTCACCAAGAAATAGACCCTTAGCTCCTTTAATGCCACACAAGGACACTTAAATTATAAATACCGCAGCAAGAAATATATCCCCACTGACACATGTACATAATTTTTCACTGAGAGGGCAAAACAATTTCACAACAGTGAGGCTAAAATCTGGCCTCTGCCCGTGTCGCTGGCAGAGCTGACATTCCTGCTCCAGTGCGTAGCTTGCTCAAAAAAGTGAAAGCCTTGCCAAAGCAGCCCTTCTCAGGGCAGGATAAAGAGATACAGAAAACATCCCAATTTCTAGTTCAAAAATGTCCTACCTTAGTTGGGAGGACAGGTAGATGGAGTGGTGCTTAGCCTGGAATTAGGAAGACTCATCTTTCTGAGTTTAAATCCAACCTCAGACACTTACTAGCTGGGTGACCCTGTGCAAGCCACTTACTCCTGTTTGCCTCTGTTTCCTCATCTGCAAAATGACTTGGAGAAGAAAATGGCCAACCACTCCTGTACTTTTGCCAAAAAACTCCAAAAACGGGTCATGAAGAGTTGAACACTGAAACAATTGACTGAATCTTATTTGGGGCATAGTAACTTTCCCTCAAAAATCTTTGCTTGCAGGTATAGACATTGAATTTATTAATAGCTAACATAATCATACAGCAGGTTGGTCAACTATATTTCCTATTACCACATAGTCCTACTATGTGCTAACCATGTTGTTCAGCACCAGGCACTGTACAATGACAAGTATGCTGGATTCAGCATAAGAGGACTTGGGTTAAAATTCCAGCTCTGCTACTTGTGTGACCAAGTGACTTAATATCTTTGTGCCTTGGTTCCTTATCTATCAAAAAAGGGCATTAGACTTGAAGGCCTCTGAAACTCATTCTAGTACTAAACCTACCATCCTGTGGCCTTATATATTAATATCCTATGAATGTGCTACTATGGATATAATTATCACCAGTATATAGATGAAGAAACTCTAAAAAGTCAATAAATATTTATTAAGCACCTACTACTAGCAGTGCTAGGCCCTGTGCTAAAGGCTGGGGATACAAATACACAAAAGAAAGATAGTTCCTGCTCTGAAGTTCCTGCTTACCATCTAATGGAGATTGAAGTGACTTGCCTAGAGTTATCAGCTAGTAAATGTCAGTAAATTCAGTAGACCTGAATTTAGGTCTCTCTGATTCCAAGTCTAATTCACAGTCCAACAAGCATCCTTTCTTCAACATCCAACATCCCTGATGGGGGTGTTCTCCAGCTTCCACTTATTTTTGAAGACCTCCATTGAGGAGCAACACAATACCTCCCTAGACATGTGATTCCACCTTTGGGTATCTTCAGTTAGTTTTTCTTTGGCCATTTTTAGCTTCTACCTTTGTACATTCTTTTTTGTTGTTGTTCATTTGTTTGGTTTTTTTTGGAGGCAAGTGACTTCCCCAGGGTCACACAGCTAATAAATGTCGGAGATCAGATTTGAACTCAGGTCCTCCTGACTCCATGGCTGTTGCTCTATCCACTGTGCAACTTACCTGCTCCCATCTTTGACCATTCTTCTGCTTTTTGGAGTCTAAGGGAACATACTTAGCTCTTTTCTCATCAAATATATGCATATATATTTCATGCACTCTGCAAAGTCATTCTCAGTTAAACAGCTTCAGTTCCTTTGCCGTACTGCCTCCTCTCCTTTAGACTAGTTTTCAGCTTGCCAATGTTCTTGTAAACATATGGTATCCAGGGATGAAAGCCTGTATTTTGGATGCGGCCTGATCAGGGCAAAGTTCAGTGGGATTATCATTGCCTTCCTTTCAGAAACTACATTCCCCCAATACAATCTCAGATTGCATTAGCAATTGTTGACCATCATGTTATACTACTGACTACATTGAGTTTGCGGATTCAGGCACTGCCAGTTCATTAGCTGGCAGGAAGAGACCTAAAGTGATCACTTCTAATTCATGTGCTGGTGGTGGCAGGGGTGGTGGGGTTTCTTGTAAACCATCATAGAAAAATTAAAATGTTATGTTTTCAGGAGTTCTTCAGATGAAAAAATTTCATAGTCTATTTCAATAACATCTTTAAAAATCTGAAATCTCCATCAGGAACAGTCATATCTAATCTAAGTCTTTTATGTTAGGAACAGTGTAATGGATTTGGAGTCTGGAAGATGTAGGCTCAAATTCAACCTTAGTTGTACAAATTTGGGCAAATCACTTAACCTCTCTACATGTCAATTTCTTCATTTATAAAATGAGGGGGTCAGTTTCAAAGGCCTCTGGAATCTCATCCAGCTATAAATCTAGGACCCTATGAAGCCCTTTAAGAGTACCAGCTGTCTTGTTTTTGTATATGTTTTCATAGTGCTTTAGATCAGTGGTTCTCAACCTTCTTAATGCCGCAACCCTTTAATACTTGTATGTGGGTGTATCTGCACATGGGCAGACCTGCCGAGAGATGGATAGAGGAGCGGTGTCTTGGTTCCTAAGACCATCGGAAATATGTGTGACCCCTGTGAAAGGGTTGTTCGACCCCCAAAGGGGTCACGACCCATAGGTTGAGAACCACTGCTTTAGATCATCTAGGGCACCTAATAAGTGCTTAATTTTTTTTCATTAAGACACATACATACATATATACCACAGTTTAAAGCCGTTCCTCACACATGATCCTCTAAGTTTTATAGTTTCGAGCAAATTAATGAGAAGATAAATTGCATTGACTGTTAAGGATACAATAGTGACTTAGACTGCCTTTGGGAAATTGTGCACTGCTTAAATGACTCCAAACTTCTTGAAAGTCTGTCTTCTCATCATGTTGTACGTCTGTGAAATGGGGCATTCTGCAGTCTCTGAAAATTTAAAGTTGCAGAACACCCAAAAGGTAATGGAGAGACACATGGTAGGTATGAATAAAGTGGGGACAAGAAGAGACAAGAAGAGTATCATGAGCTGTAAGATACCAAAGAGAAGGTGGGCAGTTTATGTAGAGACAGCAAGGGATGAATGATGGACGACTTGCATGTGTCACTGTTATCTACAAATTCATTCATCATGGGTGTCCACATTAAGACATCTAGAGGTGCATCCTCAGCATGAGTGGGAAGACTCCTTGTGGAAGGCTCATCAAGACAAGAGTATGTAGGATGAGGAGGAGGGTGAATGGATGCCAGTCTTCACTACTAGAGGGAAGATCCACATCACATCCATAACATCACAAATCCATCCAAGTTATAGTCTCAGGTAGGTAGTAGACTATTTGAAGGGCAATATACATTGACCTGAAGGCAGAGAAGCTATAAAAGGCCCCCCAAATCTGTTCTGTTTCCTTTTTTTCCTACATGTCAAATCAGAATAGAAAATCCCCAAAAGTACTGTCCTGAAGGCAATAGTTCTATCTCAGGTGTGATCAGTCATAGTAGCAGCTGCCAAGGGGATTTACTTAATCGAATTTTCTCCTTAAAAGGACATTGCTGTCAGCTGTTCAAGGCTTTCTAAGCCAGCAGTTGAACAGTGGAGATACCCTCGGGGCTCAAGAGTATTTGTGTATGTGCACAATATAAACCTATTAGCAACTGTCAGCAACTTTGGTTGTAATAGCTGAGAGCCTCAGGGAAGCAAGGATGCAAGTGTATGGAGGCCACCATTGAATAGTTTGCTGTCATTAACCCTCCCTTTAATCCTTTCAAATGTCCTTTCTCTCCCAGACTGGAAAGTGTTGTTAAACCTTAGTACCTGAATGGATCTGTGATAACATGGACAGGGTACTCTCTCCACTGGTATTGGTTACAACCTCAATTTCTATACCTCATTTCTATTTAAGTCTTGTCTATGGACCTTTCACAAATCCTCTCTGAAAATTTTTGCCCAACATGGCAGTAGACTCCCTCTAGATAAGGGAATTTTTTAGCCTTTTTTTTTTTTTGGTCATGGAACCCTCTGGCAGCCTGCTAAAACCAATAAGCCTCTTCTCAGAATGATGTTTCTGAATATATAAGATAAAAATGAATGACCAAAGAAACCAATCAAATTGAAAAATAATTATTGAACTATTAAAAAAAAACACTCACAGTCTCCTGGTTAAGACCTTTTGCTCTAGATTCCTCAGTACTGTGTAGGACTTTCATAGGGAGGATAACAGTGAAGCACCTGCATGTCCATCTATTCTACTAAAATGGAAATAAATCAAGTCAACAAGCATTTATTAAGCACCTACTCTGAGGCAGGCAGTGTGCTAAGCACTTAACCGGACATTTTATTCCAACCATTATCAGGGAAGATTCTGATGCTGGGGATCTGGTTCTCTTCTCTTTCCCCTCCTCCATGCACTCCCTGTTCTACCCAACACCTTTTCCAGCTTTCTGAAAAGGGTAATTGTAGAGGGGGAACATAATGATTTTGTTTCTAAGACACCCAAATAGCACCTTCAACCATGAGTTGTGCTGCTGTAGTTCCTTCTTCAAAAGATTCTTGATGTGAATTTTTGGAGTTGAGTTCAAATTCTGCCTCTGAGGATGTTGGAATAGGTAACTTTGAACGTCCCTTTGATCTTGAAATCTATGATTCTATCATTCCTTTAATATTTGAGTTTCTTGTTGTCTTTGTATCCTCTGAGTTCTGAATTTTCCTTCACAACACTGGCCTGTCATTTGACTTGTTCATCATTGTGACCTACTACTCTGTGTCAGGTAAAAGGAATTGTGAAGTCATGATTACATTAAAATGACAATATAAAACTATTCAGCAGTTAAAAGACTAATACTAGTAATAGTGACTTTACACCAGAGACCTGGTTCAGAAGGTCCCTCTTCCATGTTGCTGTTCATGGGTCCCAATCTCCAAACCTCTCTGCCCACTTCTTCTACATCCCCCTTTTCTCCTTCATAGTGCCTGCTCCAGTCATTCTATCTTTACTGTAGATCCCAGGGATAGCACCACTGCACTGTATATTGGTATGTGTATGAAAGAGCCCAGAAGTGAATATAGGATCAAAATCCAGCTAGGAATCAGGGTAAGCTTTCAAGCACATCTGAATCCCAGTTGTACTGTTTGATTAACAAAGGTTGTCAACTAGCAAAGCTTAGATGTATAATGACTTTGGCCCAATTTTATTCCCATAATGTTCTGTAACTCATTTAGTGGTAGTTAAATATAAAGACTCTTATAATTTTTTTCTTTTAATATCACCTTAAGAATGGGAGAAGAAAGAATATCCACTAAATAATATTATTAATCATAATAATAAGATTTAGCACTTAATTGGTGCTTTAAGGTTTGCAAAGCACTTAATACATGTCATCTCATTTTATCCTCACAATATCAATGGGAGGTAGCTGTTATTATCTGAATTTTGTAGATGAGGAAACTGAGGCAGACAGGAGTCATGTGACTGAGACCATATTTAAACTCAGGTCTTCCTTACTCTAAGTCTAGTACTCTAACTACTGTACCGTAGGTGTCTCTAAGTGCAACAAGGGAAATTTCCTATGTGTTGTTATATTACTTGGAAACCTAATTGCACAAAAATTCTGGGCATTTGTGCCTATCTACCCAGAAAAAGGTTGCACAGTGGATAAAGTGCTGGGGCAGGAGACAGGAAGACCTGAGTTCAAATGTGACCTCAGGCACTTACTATCTGTGTGACCCTGGGCAAGTAACTTAATCCTGTTTGCCTCAGTTTTCTCATCTGTAAAATGAGCTGCAGAAGGAAATGGCGAACCACTCCAGTATCTTTTCCAAGAAAACCCCAAATGGGGTCACGACTGAACAACAAGAAATCCAGAAAAACAAATCAATTCATGTACATACCACTGCAGTTTATCTAAATATTCTCTCTCTCCCTCTCTCTCTCTTTCTCTGTCTCTTCAATATTCACTCACTCAATCATTTATTTACCAACCTTTATTCAATGCCTATTACATGAAAAGCACTGGGGAAGATTAGATAAACCAGATATGATCTTTACCTTCAAAGAGTTTACAATTCAAGAGAGGGAAATAAGACAGGTGTGCAAACAATCCAAATAATCAGTATGAAATAGGATAAGATGATCAAATAAGAGTGTAGGAGAGTTCTTTAGGGAGAAGAGCACTGGGCTTTGGGATACCTGTGTTGGTAAGATTCCATCATATTGTGTAAAAAGGGAAGGTGACTAAATGCTCTTGGATTTAAAATTCATTCCCCTAGACTCCTTTGCAAAGCCATTTTATGTTTTTGACATCTGTTCTGTTCCTAGATCTGGCATTTCCCTGGTAACGACCTATTGTTTCTGATCTGTAATGGGCTTTCCATCAAGCTCCTGATTTTCTTGGTCAGCCTGAGTAATCTAACCTGTTTCTTTTTCTGACTAATAGATTCTCAGCCCTGTGGACATTTTTGTAACAGCGCCAGAGTAGGTGGGACAGAACAGAGTTCTATTTTACCTTTTGAAAGTCCTAATTCTCTCTAACTCTGTTGTTCTCTCATGTCTCTTCTCTCTCTAATCCATTTCTACATAGGTGCAAAATTGGTATTTCAAAAGCACAGCTTTCTCCTGATCTTCTTCCTTTGATCGTGAAATTTCTGTGGCTCCATATTGCCTCTTAGGAGCAAATAGGAACTTTTCCATTTGTTATTCAAAGTCCTTCACAATGTTGCTCTAATCTGTCTGTCCAGATGGAATTCGTGGTACTCTCCATGCCGCCCCCCTACACCGACTCTGTCAATTACTTGCTGTTCTAAATATCACATATTCCCTGACTCTATGCCTTTGTATGGGCTGTCCTCCATAGCTTTGATGATCTCTCTCTTCCTTCACTAATTGGAACCCTGGATTGTTTTTTAAAATCAATTTTATTTTATTTTTGCTTCCAAATTCTCTCCTCTTACCCCTTACCCCCCACTGATAAGGCAAGATGAATAAAACCCATCACAAATATGTAAAGACATGCAAAAATAATTTTCTGCATTAGCCATGTTCCAAGAGAAAAAGAAAGTAGAAGAAAATATACTTCAATCTGTTCTCTGTACATCACTTCTCTTTGTGGAGGTGGGAAGCATATTTCATCACGAGCCCTTAGAAACTGTGGTACTTCCAGATCTTACAAGCCTCAGTACCAGCTCCCATAAGAAATCTTTCCTGATTCTCCCAGGTGTTAATGCTTCTTGCTATGGGCCTGACCCCAGATAAATAGCTTGGTATTTATTTTGCATCTCTTTTCTGTTTACTTACCTGTGTGCATGTTGTTTCCTCCTATTAAAATATAAGGGACTGTTACTTTTTCATTTTGTGTAGGGCTTAGTACATAGCTTAATAAATGCTCCCTTGTTTGTTTGTTTCTTTAATTACTTGTTAGATTTACTGACTCAACAACTTTTATAGTAGGGAGAAAGGGATAATTTTAGTTACAATTGAAAAATCTGTACTTTTGTCTTTCTTTTTGACGAGGTCAATTTAAAAAAACTGGTTTATACCATTATGTCACGGAATTTTTCTTACATAAAATGTCAAATAACACATGGGTTTGGGATGGAATGATTTTATTTTGGGTAAATCTGAATCAAATTTAGCCAAATAGTTAACATTTTTTTGTGTGTGTGATTTCAGGAATATAGCTTCAGAACTGGGAGGGATGTTAGAGATCTTTTAGCCCACTCCCATCATTTTACAGATGAAAAAAATAAGAAAATAAAAAACTAAGGCTCAATCCAAGTAGAATCTAGATGTAAATCCAGAGCTCTTTCTATTGTCCCATTGGGCCCCAGAACTACATGGGACTAGTGATATATATATATATATATATATATA
>JAQQSU010000771.1:0-17863 GCA_028627135.1 Pseudochirops cupreus
GGAGAGAATAGACTGGGGGAGGGGGGAAATACTGGGATGGCTGTTTTGGGGTGGTGGGCGGGGGAAAGACGGGGAGAAAATATGTAACTCAAAAAAATTTAATAAAGAATCTCATATTAAAAAAAAAAAAAGAAAAGAAAAGAAAATTGTGCCAAGTGGGTATCAGCTCCTTCCTGAAACAGTCTTGTCCTCATATAAATACAAGCTGGGAATCTTATTAATATGACTTTATTTCCTGCCTTGGTGAATGCACAATTTTAATTGGCATTATCCCTTGCCACAATTTCACATGGTAGCAGGGTCACCTTTTATTTTTCAAGCAGTACATTAGCACAGTGCCAGAATTCTAAGTTATATGTGTATATATGTGGATGTTGTCTATTTGTGGATTATACATATATGTGTATATACACATACATTAATATAAATGTATACAGATACACACATATATCTCCTTCATACTTAAGAAAAACAACTTTGCAGCTTAGAGAGCTAAAAATAAACTTCCCAAAAAGGATGCACATTCTCTACTTGGAAGCTAATTAACAATTTGGCCAAGACTACCAAAATACAGAAATCCCAAACTACAGATTCAAAAGTGCTGACAGGTTAGTTTCAGAATGGTCCAATCTTCACTTCATATAAAAGCATGCAAGTGAGGACAACAAGATTTCATCTGTCAAGTCTTGAAATTTCTGTATCACTTATGTATGTATATATTCACATATGTCTACAAATCTATATATAATTTTCTATAGATCATATTATGTATTTTAACAAGGCTATTGGCTCATCCAAGTTATATCAACCATGTGCAAATAAAACTGAAAATAGTTCACATTTATACTCTATTTTCAGGCTTATAAAGTATCTTCTTCACGAAAACATTTTAACATGGACAATATCCTTATGTTACAGGTAAATATCTACCTGTAGATGGATATCTAGATATAGATGTATTTAAAGCCACTACAGAGTCTTGAAGAAATGTTTGTGAAACATACTATGGATCTTGTGACTACACTAAATGATCATGGGTACGTCATTTAATGTCTCTGAGCCTTTTCCTCAACTATAGAGTGAAAATAACAACAAGACCCACATTGCCCATCTCATGAGAGGCAACTCTGGCATAGTGGATAAAGAACTGAGTTTGAAATTAGAAAAATCTAGGTTCAAGTTTTGCATCTGACATGTACTGACTGCGTGACATCAGGCAAGCCATCCAGGTAGTACTCTAAGTAAAACTTTGCAACTGTGAACTGCAAAGCAGTTGGCAATGTGCACTGGTGGAGAAACCTTCCTCACTGGAAGTTCCTTGTACCAACAAAATCTGGTCCAAAAAAGACAATTCAAATGACCTACTTTACAGATGTTGTGAGGAGGGCTCAAATGAGATGAGGCACTTTGCAAACTTCAAAATGGTACTTAAATGTTGGTTATTTCTCATCTTCAATGCCTCCCCCTAACCTTCTTTTACAGGCAGTTCTTTAAATGAGAACGTGGAAGTTCTGCTCAAAGTTCTGCCACTAATTATCTGTGTGACCTTGGGCAAGTAATTTCCCTACTCTGGGCATCAGTTTCCTCATGTGGAAAATGAAGTGATTGAACTTCCCAGCTACAGCTCTAAGTAAAAGGCAAAAAAAAAAAGTATTCCATTTGGAGGATTTTATCAAACACCTTTGCCCACATTATTTCATTTAATTTATGCAATATCCCTGTAAACTAAATGGAGAATCAGAGAGAGGACTCTATTTATAGATGAGAAAACTGAACCAAAGAAAGAAGAAATGATTCCCCCAAGGTCAAACTAGTTGGAGGGTGAGAGGTCAAAACCAAAGTCCCCTAATCAGCCCAGGGCTCTTTCTGTACTTTGCTATACCTTCACGGAAGAATAATCTTACTGACTCCACCAGATTTCTGGCTTTTTATGTCAGACTATGCCTATGGCATTGGGGTAGGACAGCTGCCACCAGCACAGCTGGTTTACCCACTCTGGGTTATTCATAGTTAAGTGACACTGAACATTGTTGGAGGGCTCTTCAGAAACAAATCCAATTAATTTTCAATGGTGAAAGATAAGCTTTGGCATTAACTAAAATTTGTAGTTAAATTTCTTCCTATCTTCTCTCTCTCTCTCTCTCTCTCTCTCTCTCTCTCTCTCTCTCTCTTTCTCTCTCTCTCCCCCCCCCCTCTCTCTCTCACACACACACACACACACACACACACACACACACACACACACACACACACTTTAACCCCTACATTTCCTTTAGTGGTACTTGGAAGAATTATAGAAAGTTTTCTTAGAATTTGCATTTGGGGATTGGTGTCGGCCAACTGAAAAGTTTCAGGGTTGCCAGCCTCCTGAAACTGCAAGTGCAAAGCCACAAATAACTACCCTCTACCTTAATACCCTGGAGGTAGAGTATACAGCTGAAGAACTGATTCTGAAGGGAGATTTGGGTTCAAATCCTGGCTCTGCTACTTAATACCTATTTGATCTTGGTCAAATCCTTTCACTTAATTGGGCCTGAAACTTCTAACTTGTAAAGTAAGGGGACTAGACTAGATAGCCCCTAAAGTCCCCTCCATCCCTAAATTCAATGATCCTATTTTCTGCTTTCTCAATAGTACCTCTCCTCTCCTGAAGTGACTTCAGAGATCATTTAAGTCAACCTCTTCATTTTACAAATGAAGAAACTGAGGCTGGGGATCCCTAAGGTCATAATAAATAGCAGATTTGGGCCTTGAACCTAGCTAGGTATTCTGTCTCCAAACCCACCATTCATTTCTACTATTCTACTATACTACTTCATTTCCCAGAATAGCGGGAACCCTCATGTTTTGTTTCCCATTAACAAGAGAATGGAAATTCTGCCATTTTGAGGCAGTCCACACTCTATGTTTTATAGGAGATTCTGAGAATCATTACATGCTCTGTGGGGGATTTATAACATTACAGATTCATAATTATGTAATTATAAATTTATATAATTGTAAAGGATGTTTGCAAACTACACCATTAGAGATAATGTCTGTATTAATGAGATCTCAGATTCATCTGAGTGCCAGGGCATCAGTGTGAAATCTCTGTGAAGGCAGAGAATATATTCTTCAATTCATTCCAACAAATACTTATCAGGCCCCCCACCATAGCCAATATAATCCATTCCAATCCAGAAAACATTAAACTCCTAGTATGTGTAAAGTGAGAGTATGGCATAGTGGACAGAGAGCTGGCCTTGAAGCTAAGAAGACCTAGCTTCTAACAGATATAAACTATGTAACCCTAGGCATCTCAGGACACCAGAAAATTCTCTAAGATTCTATGTAAGCCGAGTACCAAAAGCCACTAGAATGGGACTCTGCTCACTGGTGGAGATCAATGTTCTGCATCTGCATGAGGGGTGCGGTAGAGTTGATGAGAGGGAGAACAGAGGAGAGGTTCACTCCTCTCTGAGCTGGAGAGGCGCTTCATATCTCTTCTGTCTCTTTTTGGGCTCTACAATCACTTTGTACACTTCCGGTTTCCAGCTTCTAGAGGTAAGATGGAAAATGCTGAAAGAAAACACTCTAGGAAGAACCCAACATGAGAGGAGCTGGAAATCTCTAACATGCCCCTAATCTCCAGCTTGCTGTAGTAGAAACTTCAGGGACTTTCCCTTAGGTGTGATCTAGGACTCTCTCTCCCTCTCTCTCTCTCTCTCTCTCTCTCTCTCTCTCTCTCTCTCTCTATCTCTCTCTCTCCCCCTCCCCCCCCCTCCCTGTCTCTCTCTGTCTCTGTCTCTCTCTTCTCTGTTTCTCTCTCTCTCTGTCTCTGTCTCTCTGTCTCTGTCTCTCTGTCTCTCTTTCTCCCTCTCTCTCTCCTCCATAGACTATCAATATTTAGGGGGAATACATATATATACACACACACACACATATGTATATATATACATATATATATACACATACACATATGTATATATATACATATATGTATATGCATAATTCTAGTCTAGTACTCTTTCTATGAGGAAAGCAGAGTGGCCAGGCTTTGACTCCAACCTCCTGCTTCCTCTCCTGGCAGGAATTAAAGTCTCCCTTGGAGAACGCTTGGAGAAGAGTCTAGACATGAGTATTCTGCCTCCTTTCAAATCATACAACACTGCCATGCTACATGCCAGGGATAGCCCTCACTCCATGAAAATTATAGAGCACTAACTATACTGGAAAAAAAAAATCCTCACCTAGGAATTCTCTACCTTAATGAAATCACATGTCCAGTCCCTATCCTTATGTATAAGGTGAAAGGTAGTGTTGCCTAATGGATGAGAACTGTCATTCAAATCAGGAAAACCTGGATTCTAGTTGGGTTCTGGCACATGTTGGCTGGGTGACCCTCAGCAAATCACTTCGTTGTTCAGTGGGCCAGGCATTGCCTACACTAGTGAAATACCAGGTCCTGTCCAGAAAAAATACTAGGCACTAGAGATACAGAGAGAAAGGGAAAATAGGCATTCTTTTGGTTTCTGGCTTAGTGAACAAAGTATGCCTCAGTTTTCTGCCATGTATAAAGTAGGCACAACCCCACCAAATTGCATGAGTTTCAATAAAAATTTAAATAGATGAAATTCCTTTGTGAGCAAAAGTGCTAAACCCCAACCAGGGGGAAACAAGCCCTCAGTGTCTTTGTCTTATGAATAAGCATCATTAACCAAATTGCATAATGAAGCCTATCCTCAGAAGGTAATGTTTCTATAAGTGTGAGGAGACCCAAATCGCAGCTCAGGAATCCAAGGATGTCATTTTCCTTTTGGCCTCTGAAACAACCATAAATGTATCCATTGAAGAGCCTAATGAAAATCTTTTCAGGCAAAGTGATGGGGTGGCTTACAAAAAGTTGGGTGCTTTTGCAAGCTCCTTAAACTAATTCAGCTTCCTAAAGGTAGCAGAGTATGTTCTAACAGAGAAACAATTCCCTTTTAAAATTTCCTTATTCCTTAATGGCGTAGGAAGAAAACACAAGCTAAAAAAGTATCCCTGGAGGACTGCGTGTTTGTCATCTGGATTGTTTTACTAAGAAATGCTTCATAGTTAAGGCCTTTGCAACCAAACAGCAAGTTCTTGGTTTGGTTTGGTTTTTAAAATTATGTATTATTCAGTAATAGCATATTTGGAATGCTAAATTACAGTTCTAGCAGTCAGGTCTCCAGGTTATAGACTCAAATATCTTTATTCTACAAAGCAATCACAGCACTAAATTACATTATTAATGTGCCAGGCACTTAAAAAGTCTTCATCTCTTAGCAAGATACTAATCTGGTCAAAATTCATTTCACAATTTTTAGTGTTTGCAGGCTTCTTTTAATGTACCAACTAACATTTTCAATCAATTCAATCTAAAAAGAATTTATTTGTGGCCACATCTAGCCAAAGGAAGAAGCCTTTCAATGAAGATAGGAGAAGCATCAAGGCATCTATCTGCAAAATGATGAAATGAGTGGCTCTTCTTTCAGTCAGTAAGTGAACAAGCAATAAAGTCTTACTACCTGCCAAGCTATTACTGGGCTAAGCTACGGAAATACAGAAAGACATAGAAACAGTCCCTGCCCTCCAACAATTTACATTCTATCGGCAAGTTACCACATAAAATAAATACATACATTAAAAAAATACATACAGAGTAGACAGTAACCTGAGAAAGTCTCTGGGGCAACTGGGGGATGCGGGAAGCTCCTGGAAGAAGGTGACGTTTGAGTTGAAGAACACTGATAATTTGTTGAGTGTGAGTCCAATTCCACCAAAAGCAATGATATAGGGAAGTCTAGTTGAAGGGGAGACACATCATGCAGAAAGGACTAGTCTAGACCTGCACAACATACAGTCCATGGGCCTCTTGTGACCCGCCAAAGGATTTTGGGAGGCCTATGAAAAATGTAGAGATATAAAAGAAAGTAAAGATGTCCCACTTACCCCACCTTCCACTAATCACTATTATGCCCATCATGTAACTTGTTGGGTACATGGCCTCTGTGCATTCTCTCCTGTTTGTCTTGTGACTCCTGGCAACCAACCATTGTCAGTCTGTCTCTAGTTTCAGAGAAGTGATTTCATGATGAACAAAAATCTTAAGTAATAGATGTAATGAATTGAAATTTCCCTTTTAAAAATATGGTTTATTTGTAAATAATTTAATCATTAATTATACCTTTACTTGGAAAGTAAGCTGCTAAAAACCTACGTGTGGCCCGCAGAAGTTTAGCCTATTTTAATTTTGGCCCTTACCTACTACTGCCAGGCTGTGCAGGTCTGAACTAGACCAAGAATTATGACATTTAAAAAGTTTGAGAGACATAATTTCTAGGTGATTAATCATTTGTTAATAAAAGAAGTCAGTGCTACTCCAAAATGCCAAAGACCCCTCATGGTGGTGGGCTCACAGTTTACATGCCCTTGGTTCCTGAGGGTGGCAATTAACTCTGATTGGTAAATAATGAGAGATGAACCTTACAAAGAGAAGTGGGTTCACTCCAAAGAGGCGCTGGGACAATGATGTCATGTCACTTGCAGACAAAGAAATTATCTCTATACCCAGACCACCTCCCCTCCAGTCTTGGGCAAGTTAGACAAAGGATCTACCTCCACCAAACTTACCAAACTTGCGTGAGAGAAATACAATGAGCAGGAATTCACTTTAGATTAAATTCCTCCTAAGTTGGGGTGGGGTCTGACCACAACTAAGGAGAAAGTTAGTTCAGCCTTTAGAGACTAAGCTTCTAAAATGAAGACTTCAGAAAAAGGAGGAACTCTGGGTCTCCCCAAACCATTGGTTATTAATAATCATTTCTCTCAGAACCAAAAATCTTCATTCTAGTCCCAACTCTACCATTAACTAATTGTGTGACCTTGGGAGGGTTATACTACCCTATCTCAGTCTTAGATTTCTTCACTGATCAGAAAGGAGAAGGTAGGGCTAGAGGGTCCCTAAAGTCCCTTTCATCTCAAGGATGCTGTGATTAATTTCATGGTTTTCTTCAATAATTTTCCAGATGCGGTTATGGGGAAATGAGAGGCACTAGTTCTGGAAAAACACTGATCTTTTCATTAAGTAACATAGAGTTCAATTCATCAGGGTCACAATCTGAACAGATCTAGGTTTACTCATGTAATTGAGCTTTAACACACACTATCATATTTTTCCTGTTCCAATTTTTAAATAACATTTGAGCACTTCTCTTAAGATTGAGTAGGAGAGTTTGGCAGATACATAATGAGAGGGGAGCAGCTGAGGCTTTGACCCAGGGGGATAATATTTAATGGAAAATTTAAAACTTAGAGAACTTGTACTCCTTCAGGAGCATAAAAACAACCAAGTTTGGTACCTAGGTAGCAAGAATAACTGGTAAAAACAGAAAGCTATAGATGGCAAACTTCCTCTTTTCCTTTTTCCCCTCTATCCATAAATGGCAATAAAAGCTCCTTCCCACTCTGTCCTCCCTTCCCAGCATCTCTTGTCTACCCACCCCCTCCAAACAGGTGGTAGAAACAGAGTGACAGATTAGTCCAGAGTTACAACCACAGAGAAGGAACTTTGCCAGCCTCTGAGAGCATCCTTTTCCAGGATATTCAAAAGTACCTGTGTTTTGCTTAGATCAGCACACATGTAAAGTGTTTTGGCTCTCTTTGTTTACTACTTAGTATAAAATAGGAGAAGCTTCAACATTCAGGAGTGACCCAGATCAGTTCCAATGCTGGCCAGCTACTTGGCTGGAGTCCAGCTCCTCTCTTTGTCCTGCATGTCCTGAAACAGGACAAAAGGGGACCGGATTTCTGTGTCACAAACTGGCATGTGTCCTCCCTGTATCTTTGTTTTAACATCAATAAATTATAACTAGTAACAATAAGCACCAGTAAAGTATAATTAGTGATAATAATTACACTGTGAGTTCAAATGGTGTTTCTCTTTCTTCAGTGCAAAACAGACCATCATACTGAGAAAAGAATGATGAGTCCTAGTAGAGGGAATTCTCTCCTAAAATGTTCATAAAGAGGGAACGAACATTTCTCTGTTTCTGCTTTCTACCCCTTTCAAAGGAGACAACCAGGTGATGTAGTGAGAAGAGTGCAGGAATTAGAGTCAGTCAGATCTGAGTTGGAATCCTCCTGCAGACCTTTCCTAGCTCTGTGACCCTAAGCAAATCACCTCAGCTCAGTAAGCCTCAGTTTCCTCTCTGGTAGCATGAGAATAATGATAGTACCTATCTCATAGTGCTGTTTGAGAATCAAATACGATGGTATGTGTAAATCACTTTGCAAACCCTAAAGCAGTGGTTCTCAATATTCCTAATGCCGTAGCCCTTTAATACAGCTCCTCATGTTGTGGTGACCCCCCACCATAAAATTATTTTCATTGCTACTTTATAACTGTAATTTTCTACTGTTATGAATCGTAATGTAAATATCTGACATGCAGGATGCATTTAGATTGAACATAACCCACAGGTTGAGAACCACTGCCCTAAAGTATTATATAAACACACTATTATAATTATGTCACTTTCTTTGTCAGAGGAAGTTATTCCTAGAAACATATGCTTTTTTGTTGTCTTTCACTGAAGATCCAATGACCCTCTCATTAAGATATTTCCCTTTATTTCTTTCTTTTTAAAATGTGATTCTTTTTGTAATATTGAAAAACCTTGGACACATTATCCCATTATTGGGAAATGATTGAACAAATTCTGACACATGAATATAATGGAACAGTATCACATAGTAAGATTCACCAGCTGTGATAAATTGAGAGAAACATGAGAAGATTTAAACTGAGTCAGTCAGTACAAGGAAAGCAAAACCAAGAGAACCACATACTGAATGAATGAATGGATAAATGGCTATTTATTACAGAGTTACTATGTGCAAAGTACTCGGTCAACTACTGGGGAGACAAATAGAAAATCAAGACAGTCCTAGCTCTCAAGGAGCTCACATTCTAACTGGGGAAACAAAACATAGAGGAAGTTTCAGCAGCAAGTCAGATGGTAATGTCCCGTGTTCCTTAGGGTACAGCAGCAAAGCAGATCATAATGCATCTCTTACTGTTCAGTCATTTTCAGTCAAGTCCGACTCTTCATGACCCCATTTGGAGTTTTCTTGGAAAAATACTGCAGTAGTTTGTCATTTTCTTCTGCAGCTCATTTTACAGATGAGGAAACTGAGGAAACAGGTCTAAGTAACTCACCCAGGGTCACACACCTAGTACGTGTCTGAGGTCAGTTTTGAACTCAGGAAAATGAGTCTTTCTGACTTCAGATCTAGCACTTTATTCACAATACTGAATCTACTTTAATATTTTTTCCTGACAAACACATCTATTTCTGATGTTGAACCATTTGCCCGTGACAGGGGGTTTGGAGGCAAGAACTTTCTTTTCCAGGTCTCCAGTATCTGTGGCTTATCACTACATGAAAATATCAATAAAAGACAATTAAACCAAGATTAGTGGCAATGACCAATGTTGGCCTGAGAGAACAGGTGATGAAGTCTACTTCCCTTCTCTTTTTAGAGAGGTGGGCACTATGGGACTAGAATGCTACTTTTTGGTAAGTCAATTATTACTGAAATGTTTTTCTTTGCTGCAAGGGACTGGTTTAATGAGAGGGTATAGAGAACAAAAGGCATTAATAAAGCTTTTTTTTAATTAAGGCAATACGACTTTTATGGCACAAACACAACTTCATATGTGCATTATATCCAAGACCCCCCAAACATTTTGTTCCCTCATGATAGATATCTGGGTAGGTCTTTGTAAAACTACATAGGGATGGACGCCTTAAGAAAAAGAGACAATCACAATGAAAACGAAAGGTCTCTTTTGTTTGTTTGTTTGTTTTCAGGATGACAAGAGGACCAAGGGGAAACAGCTGAGATTGATGATGAGCTATAACAATGAAGGCTGAAAAAAATACAGTTGGGATGAGGAAGGAAGGGAAAGGAGAAGCAATCCTCCAGAAAAGGAAAAGGTTTGATGTTCCCAGATGCCCACCTGATAAAAACATAAGGGCCCGGCTTTAATACATTCTCTGTTGACCTTTAAATGCTTTAGTCACCATGTACAGCATTAGAAACGCATAATGAGACTAGTTTTTAGAGACTGTTATGAGAATAGGTCAGGCTGGTCACAAGCATATTCTCATTTGGGGTTACTTTGTCTTTTCTGTCATAACGTCTAGCGGTACATGTGGGAGGGTTTGAAGGTAACATACCATCGAGGGTATTACACTGACCTTTCAATCATATTCCATAACTATCCATATGCATTCTGCTCCCTTCTGCAGAGTGAAGTCTGCTCTATGTGAAAACAAAAAGTTTTCAGAGATAGCCAGAAGAAATTGAAATCCATATTTCACACACTTCAGGTACTCTTCAGGAATGAAAAGTGGGTTATCATTCCACCACATCCATTTCTTCATAGGAAACCATCTCTCAGCCCTCCTCCTACAGGATAACCTGGCTATAAGAATGGGCCTCCCCATGCAATGAAGGAAAAATGGCCTTGGAATCCAATCCATCCTTTAATAAGCAGTTTGGATAGAACCTTTCTCCATGAAGCCATCCATGATCACCCAGCTGGAAGTAACCTCTTCCTCAACCTCCAGGGCCCTGATTTGCTAAACCACTGGCATGATATGGCTCACATTCCACTGTTTGCCCAACTAGACTCTGTACAACAAAGAAGGTACCTTGTACTCCTCAGTATTCCCTGGGACATGTCTAATACATAGCAGGTACTTTGTAAGTATTTACTTCCTTCTTTGAAAGCTACATGTGAAGTTAATGAACAATTCAAAGAAACTTGCCATTAACAGAGCATTGGATAGCCATCACGTATTTAGCAGAGACTATAGAGGTCATTTAGTTCAAGAGGCCCAGAGAAGTTGATGATTTGACCAATGTTGAACATACACCTATGGCTAGAAGGTATGTTGGAAGCCATTCTGGTCAAACACTCAATTTTACAAATGAAGCAACCAAAGCTTCCCCAAGGTTATGCATCTAAGGCAAGAAGGTACCTCAGAAGTCACCTAGCCCAACTCTGTGTTTTTATAGATGATGAAACTAAGGCTCAGAGGGCCACTTCCTTTCCAAAGTCACTTTGGCAGGAAGTGACAAAGCCAGGATTGGAGCCCAGGCCCAAGACTCTTTTCACTGTTGCACACTTTTTTTTTTCCTCATAGATAGGAGTGAGTTCTGGTCCTGGATTTAGGATGGCCTAGGACTCACAACATTTACTAGCTATGTGGCTATGGTAAAATTATTTAATATCTCTAATTTTTCAATTTCTCATCTGTAACATGGAGATAATGAAACCCACAGTTCCTTCCTCCTAGGGAGGTTCAGCAAGGTTCAGGTGAGCTAATGCATATAAAGCATGATCTCAGCTGGTCAGTACGCATTTACTAAGGGCCCACTATGTGCCAAGCACTGTGTAAAGTACTGTCTTTATTACTAAAGGAAACAGTACAAAAGGGTTTGGCCAGATGAAGTTCCAAGGAGAACCTGGGCAGCACTGAGTCAGAGGAAAACCCTGGACATGGCCTCCTCCCCAGTGAAGCTGGGCAGTCTCAGGAGGCCAGGGCCTCCCTCTGCCCAGTCGGCATGCCTGCTCCTGAGTATCTGTGGAAGGCTACCTCAGGAACTTATTGCAGGCAAATTATCCCTGGAAAATACTGCTGGGGAAAGTGCTGACCAAACAACATCTCTATTTACACAGTCAGAAACTCATTAAAGCAGAAAATCCCCACTCCATTTTGTGAGATGCTGAGGATGCTGAGCTGAGAAGCTGGTTTAACTTGGCCCCAGGAGCAGATTTAGGAAACTTGCCATCACTGTGTGATGAATTCTCGGGCCATAACTCTCTCACTGCCGCCTGGATAAAGCAGCATCAAGGTCCTCCTCCAGACCACAGGGTTCAGTTTAGGGAAGAAGAGACTGTCAGTAGAACATAAGCTCTGTGAGGGCAGGGATTTTTTCACAATTGTTTTTACATCTCTCTTACTGACCTAATACAGTGCAATATGTTATAGGAGACTAGAGCTCTGTCTCTGGAGCCTGAGGACCCAAGTCCAAATCCCAGTACTGAAGTTTCTTGCCTGTGTGACCTTGGGTAATCACTTAACATCCCTGGCCTTTCTAATTTTATATGAAAGTATTGCTGGACTGAAAGTAGCTCAATGTCATCACATGTGTTCTCAGTCAGCAGACACTAACAGTACAGCTATCATCATGTTAAGGTCTGTTCATTTCATTAAATTTAAAGTTTTGTCTTCATAGTGGAAAAGGTTAGGAGACACTGCTGTGGTCCTGACTACTTAGGACAAGGCCTTGTACACAGTAGGTGCTTCATAAATGTTTGTTACCCAACTACCACCCTACCAATGTCATTTCATCTAATGACAAATGGAAGTGATGAACAATATTCCATGAGGTAGACCTCTACAACACTGCAAGATCATTAAGAGCTTTCCCAATCAGAAAATAATTAAATTTCATGCAGTAGAGGTATCTTCTTGTGTCCATTTTCTTTTATGTTCATTTTTTTGTGAAACCAATCACCCATGTGTGTTATCTATGGTAGCCAAGATGCATCACTCTCAAGTTTAAAAAAAAGTCTACAGTATATTTCCATTGGAAATAAATTAATTTTGGATGATTCACTGTTGGGGGTTCTCCTTATTTCTACTTTTCTTCATTTGCAGTCAAAAATCCTGAGTTGACTCAATAGCACAATATCATGGACTTGACAATCAATTTTAAATGTGACTCCTTTCCTGACTTCCACACCATGGCATAACAAATTGATGGAATTTCCAATGAATTTAAATTGTTTTTTTCCCCCAAATCCCAAATCCGGATTTTCAGGTGATTTCAAACGTAATAAATAACAAATGGTTTTAGCTATTCTGCTCATTTAGCAGTGGGACACATATTAACAAGCAGGGGAGACATTTTAAGGAGCTTTAAAAATGCTTTTCAATACTGTCACCTCCATTTTCTTTTTAAATTGTTTTTTTCAATTGACAAGCTTTTTTTCCTCTCCCCTCTTACCTCTTATGACCCACTTGGGGAAAAAAAAAGAAAAAGAAAAATAGAACCTTTGCAACTGACAGGTAGTCTTTCAAAAAACAAAATCCATGTCCAAAAATGCGTATCATTATCTGTGCCCTGAGTCCATCACCTCTCAGTTAGGGAACTGAGTAGTATTCTTTATCATCAGTCCTCTGGAATCATGATCGGTTATACTTTGATAAGAGTTCCAAAGATGTTCATTTCTACAATGTTATTGTCATAGTATGCAGACCCACTTTCCACTTTTCATACTTTTCAGCAGCTTTATGAGAAAAATCCCTGTCTCCAAGCACTGAGGTCAATTTCCAAGGATACTTAATAAGTTTGGTTTAACCACAGACTAGCAGAGAGAGTGGACCTTCAGGGCCATCCTACT
This sequence comes from Pseudochirops cupreus, assembly GCA_028627135.1. Classification (NCBI taxonomy): domain Eukaryota; kingdom Metazoa; phylum Chordata; class Mammalia; order Diprotodontia; family Pseudocheiridae; genus Pseudochirops; species Pseudochirops cupreus. Next base: position 13,490 of record JAQQSU010000771.1, read on the forward strand.
GTACCGGTTTGGTGCCTATGTGAAGGCTCTTTTTATTCCAGGAGACAGATGTTTGACCTTTCCGGTCATTAGAATACTTTGCATTCTGTATCCTCAGCCTTAGCCAAATCACAAACTCATTTCACCGGAGGAAATTAACACAACTACAGAAAACAAATTCACAACTGTGCTATAAGAGAAATAAAAGCAAAATGAAGTTGAAAGAGGAGGAAGATAGAGGAGATATGGAAAGAGAGGAGAGAGAAGAGAAGAAGAAATCTAGGGAAGGACATACAAAGAAAAAGAGAGAGGAAAAAATACATAAGGAAAGGGGAGAGAAGGAAGAAGGGGAAAAGGAAAGTTGGATAGTAAAAAAAAAGAGGTGAGTAGGAAGAAGAAAACTAAAGAAGATGGCTACAAGAGAGGAAGAAAAGGAAGAAGATAAATGCAAAGACTAGGGAAGTAATCAAGTGCAGAAGAGACATCTAGAGGAGATAGTAGTAAGGAAAGAGAAAAGAAAAGAAACGCTGGAGCATGATGATGAAGAGATATAAACAGGATAAAGATTATTCTTTCCCACACTGATTCTAATTCATTTAAATAATACTGTAGTAGTACTATATCTAAAATAACCTGGACAAAAGGAAGAAATAGCTAGTGAATTTTAAAACATCCTCACAAAGTTTCACAGAAATACTATCTCATAGTGATAGAGAATTTCAACTGCCAAGACATCTGATGGATGAATCTTTCTACTAAAAATGGAATACCTAAAAAACATGTTCTTCAAAAGATTGAAGAAGGGGGGTGGCTAGGTGGTGCAGTGAATAGAGCACCAGCCCTGGAGTTGACAGAGCTGAGTTCAAATCTGGCCTCAGAAACTTAACACACTCTAGCTATGTGACCTTGGGCAAGTTGCTTAACCCCAATTGCCCTACCCTCCCCCCTCCAAAACAAAAAAATTGAAGCAGGGATGAAAGTTAGTCTGTTTATCCATTTTAAACAATGGGAAGAAACTGTATATTGAAGTAGAGATGATGCAAAATATGAGAAGTGACAATGCCATTTTATAATTCATAATAGATAAGGAACAGAAAGCTGGGAAAATTCATGACTGCTCCCACAATTGATGAGGCAGAGGAATTAAACTGTGGCAGCTGAAAGGCAGCAGTCACTTTCATATCAAGGCTATCGACCACTGTCCCTCTTCGAGAAGGCCTACAGGGATTAGGTAAAAGCAGGGAGATGCAGAAATTCTAGGCTTTTGCTCCCAAAATGTATTTGATCCTGCACTAGGTTTTTTGTGCTGATTGCCTTTAGACGAAAAGCAGCAAAAAATCCCAGGGAGGAAACTTCTTCATTGGGGAAGTGGGTATGGTGGTTTCTCCATGCATTTGTGTTGTTTGTGTTCCCTTGTGTGTCCTGGGGGAAGACTGGTGTACTTGACTGTGCTTCGAGCTGCCTGAGGTCTTGGCTACATAAATAGACACACACACACACACACACACACACACACACGCACACAGTTTGGTGGATGATGATTGAATGTTATAAGATCAACACCAGCTGCATCCTTGACAAAATTTTCTGAACTCTACTATCTCTCAAAATTACATACGTCAAAGATCAAGAGATCCTAACAGTCAGAGGTAGTAGTAGTAGTACCCTAATAATTAACAGCAACACGAGAGAACCTGTTCCCTGTTCTTCATTCTGTAGTGAATCAGATGAAGGTTACACATGGGCTAAGTGAGGAGCTGTCAATACAACAGAGCGAAGTGTCATGACTCATGGGACAGCAAGAGCATCTTACGTAGATGATTACGGCTGTCCTACCCGTACCCCTATTCTGTGTCCTCTATCCTTTGCCATTGTTTTAGCCTCCCATTCTTTCATCACTTACATTCAGGAGATGGAAGAGATTTCCATAGGTGGTCTAAGTTACTGGCAAATTGGAAGGAAGCAGGGGCTAAGCCTGTGGATCAGTTAGCTGCTCTGAGGGAAAAGGAAAGCAAGCAAATCCTTTGCTAGGAACAAATAATGCTTTAGAATTCTGGTAATTTGGAATGATCCTTGCAGTAAATAGATGCTTCTTGATCAATATCAGGCATATGGCAGAGAAAAGACTATTGCTTGTGAATAAATTACTTCTACCAACTGTAAGGAAGCAGTGGAAATTAAGGATGGATTGGTAGGACATCTATCTCCAGATAATTTGGTAGATCTAATGGATATATTTATGTAGCTGAATAATTGCATGGAAAACCAGGAACAGTAGTAATATCAGAAATTAAAAGAGTGGGTAATATGGATGAATAGGTACCAGAATCCACGCAGCCAGCAAGCACTGGCATTCTTCTCAGGGTCTGAGATCTTAGGTACACCATGACCCCTGATCATCTGAAAGGGAGTTCTTGAGAAAACAGAAGCAAGCTTCAGAGAGGCTCATAGGGAATAGACAGAGAAGTCAGTTCTTCAGGACACAGATATATTGGACCCACTAAGTCCTGTGTTTTCAGTATGGCAACCCTTGGTACCTGGCCTGAAACTATAAGCAATAGGGGCCTCACCTCACCCTGGAGATTCCAGTAATGTACATCCCTCAGATCTGACTTCCAAAAGTGGCCTGAGAATGCCCAACAATTGTAAAGTAGATGAACACATCAATGCACATGAAGATAAAACTTACATTCACAAGTCTCAGAGATAATACAATAAACAGAATTGGGTCGAAATAATTACAATTAAAAAACCTATCCTTTCTGCTAACAGGAAACAACAGACAATAAAAAGAAACATATACTTTCCAAGTAATATAAGCAGGAGGGTTGTCAATCTCCATTAATCTTTATGGAAGAGTACTCTGAAGGGAAAGGGGAAGGTTCATCTGTTGCTAAGTGCCTGATGTGTGCAAAGAAAATGTTATCAGTAGGATCAAGTGGGACAAGATGCTCTCAAGAGAGAAACCCTGACAATACCAAGTGTTCTAAAAAGAGGAAAATGAGATGAAATGGCCATACAGAGAACTTATCAACCAACTCATCTTACATACATACATAAAATGGAAACAAAGGCAAGGAAATAAATATGAAAATCTGGGGCTGTTTGTTTGTTTTGGCAGGGGGAGTTTTAAGTGAAGCAAAAATGCCAGGTAGTTAGATGGCGCTGCTGAGGGTAGAGCACTGGGCTTGGAATCAAGAAGACTCATCTTCATGAGTTCAAATCCAGCCTCAGATATTTACTAGCTGTGTGACCCTGGGCAAGTCACTTCACCTTGTGTGTTTCAGTTTCCTCATCTACAAAATGAGCTGAGGAAGGAATTACAAACCACTCCAGTATCTTTGCCAAAAAAACTCCAAATAAGGTCATGAAAAATCAGACACCACTGAAAAGACTCAACAATAACAATGGAGAAATGTCAAGAATGTTAAAATTGAGCTGACGGCAGATACTAAGGACAAAAGAAGGAGTTTTTTTAGCTATTTTGGGATAGAAGAAAAATCAAAGGGACAAGACTGCTATTCAAAATGGAAAGGGTGCTATATGACAATGCTGAGAAGACAAGACTATTCAACTTGTTACATATTTTGTTTCCATTTCCTTTACCAAGAAAACTCTGCTTTAAACTGAGAAACAGATCAAAAATAGTTAATAGGGAAACGAAACTCAAGGTAGGTAAGAAAACTGTAAGGAAGAACCTAGAAGCCCCACTAAGGGCATCACCAAACCTGGATAAACTGCATCCTAGGAAACTGAACAACTTATGATGATAATTGCTGGGGTGATGGGAGTGAACTTGGGAAAAATAATGGAGACTGGGAAAGGTGCGGTGTCAGAGGCTTGGAAGTGGGCAAATTTGGCTCTATTTTCAAAAAGAGAAAGAAGGCAGAATTTCCAACTCTAGTAAGTCTGATTTCAATTTGTCATTAGGATTTGTTTTTGAAGCAATATTTTGGGAGTGCCACGAAAGAGAAGCAGTGATCGCTATAATCTAATGTGGTTTTCTCCAAAATGAATCATGTCAGGCTGACCTCACTTTCTTTTTCTGACAAAGTCACACATCTGGTGAAAAAACATGTAGACATAACATAGCTGGGTTTCATCCAAGTGTTTAACAAAATCATTATTGATATCCTTCTAGACTAAAGATATCAGCTAGATGACAGACCAGTTAGGTGGAGTGAAGAATGTATGACTGGTCCTAGGGAATGGCCATATCAATATCCTGAAGAAAGAATTCAATTTGTGGAAAGGGGGAGAGGCCTCAAGGATGTACCCTTGCTTCTGCTCTGTTCAACAACTGCAGTAGTAATTTTAATTAAGATGGCACATTTATCAAATTTCCAGACAATTCAGATGGGGGAAGGAGAATTGACCCAATGTATGTATGAGGAC
>JAQQSU010007710.1:0-13142 GCA_028627135.1 Pseudochirops cupreus
AAGTTCTTTTTTTGATCATGGCTTTCAGTAAGTCCAATAATTTTTAAGTTGTCTCTCCTGGATCTGTTTTCCAGGTCAGTGGGTTTTTCAAGGAGATATTTCACATTGCCTTCTATTTTTTCATTTCTTTGGATCTGTTTGATAGTATCTTGAGTTCTCATGAAGTCATTTGCTTCCATTTGCTCCACTCTAATTTTGAAGGAATTATTCTCTTCAGAATGCTTTTGAGATTCTTTTTCCATCTGGCAAAGTCAACTTTTTAAGGCATTCTTCTCCTCACCGGCTTTTTGGGCCTCTTTTGTCATTTGAGTTAATCTATTTTTTAAGGTGTTAATTTCTTCAGTCAGTTTGTTTACACTCTTTTCATGATTTTCTTGCATCATTCTTATTTCTCTCTCCAATTTTTCTTCCACTTCTCTCATTTGCTTTTCAAAATCTTTCTTAAGCTGATCTCTAGCTTTTAGGCAATCTTCATGTTTCTTGGAAGCTTTTGGTGTGGGAGTTCTGACTATGTTGTCTTCCTCCCATTCCCTGCTTTGATCCTTCTTTTCCCCAAAGAGGAAATCTAGAGTTTGGTTACTGTTATTACTTTGCTTCTTTTGCCTCTTCATGGTTGGCCAGTCAATGGTTTTTTAGCTCTGTGGAACTCTCCTTCCAGAGGGGAAAACTCTGTTCTATATTGCTGGGGTTTTCCTAGCTGCTGGAGGTTTTAGGAGGCTGCTGGGGCCCTCCACAGCTCTGACTCACTGAAAAGGTACCCCAGGACCACTACCAAAGAGAGTGATCTGGATCTAGGCCGCTCAATGGGAGAGCACTTGGCCTCTGAACGATCGCTTGGCCCCCCTGCAGTCTGCAGGCTGGGAACTCGGAAGCGGCAATGTGGAGGCGGGTGTGGGACCTCCACTTTTGCTGCTTCCTTGCCCTGGAGGCGGTTTGTCTAGACCTGCTTCTCTTCCCGATTTTTAGACAAGTTCCACTGATCTTTCACTTAGTCCTTTTTTTTTTCTTATGGCTTGATAATTCTGGAAACTACCACAGTTGCTGCAGATCCACTCTTCTGTTGCTCCAGCTCCAGCTCAGCTCGTCTGGCTACCCCCAGGGCCAAGCCACCATTTCAGGCTGGGCTGGTTTTGGCTTCCAGCCCTGAGATGGTTGCTCCTTGCTGAGATGCCTTTAGGGGAAATATATTTGTGTGTGTTTTAGAGTTCTAGAATTTGTTTAGAGTCATGTTTTATGGGTATTTTGAGGTATCTATGTGGGAGCTTCAATACCTTACTGCTCTTACACCAACATCTTGGCTCCTCCCCCTTCTCCCCCCAGCTTCTTCAAAGTGCTAGCTGTTAAATCTTGTGTAATTCTAACTGTGGCTCCATAATGTTTGAATTGTTTCTTTCTGTCTCCTTGAAGTATTTTCTCTTTTACCTAGGAGCTCTGGAATTTGTCTATTACATTCCTTGAAGTTTTCAGTTTTTGATAACTTTCACTGAGTATTCAATGGATTCTTTCAGTGTTTATTTTACCATGTTTCTAGTATTTGGGGGCATTTTTCTTTGATAATTTCTTGAAAAATAATGTGTATGCTCTTTCTTTATCATGACTTTCAGGTAGTACAAGAAATCTTAAATTATTTTTTCTTGACCTATTTTCTAAGTCATTCATTTTCCTTATGACATATTTCACATTTTCTTTTTAAAAATTTACTTCTGTTTTATTGTTTTTTGATGTCTCAGAGACTCATTAGTCTTGTCCGATTTCTTGCCACTTGCCCAATTATAAGTCATAATTTCTCTCCTGTATGGCAAGACATATTTCTATACCCAACTGACTGTTCTTCCCTCTTTAAGCTAATTCTATTGGGAGTAAGGTTCAATGCTCCACACCCCCTCTTACTTCCTCTATCTTCCCCCCCACTGTAAAAGTCCTTTTGTGTCTTTTTATGTCATATAATTTACCCCATTCTACCTCTCCATCCTCCTACTGCATTTCTCTTTCTCATTCCTTAATTTTATCTTTATGATAATAATCCCATCAAATTTAACTCATACCCATACCCTCTGTCTATATATATCCCTTCTAATTCCCCTAACAATGAGACAATTCTTATAAATTACAAATATCATACTCATATGTAGGGATATTAACAGTTTAACCTTATTGAATCCCTTTTGATTTCTCTTTCCAGTTTATTTCTTTATGCTTCCCTTGAGTTTTGTGTTTGAAAGTCAAATTTTCAATTGAGTGAAATCCAAAATACAATTGTTGCATTATCAGTTGGGTCAAAGTAAAGGGATTACATTTATTGTTATGCAATAAATATCATAATTTTTGACATCTTAAAGAAAATATTTCAGATGCAATATATCTTTATGTCTTTTTTTTTTGGCTGAAACCACTTATTTTATACAAGTTAGCATTGAGTTCATAAGATTTTGGAAGACACTGTCTTATGAAGCCATATTTTTATCATAGTTAAATAGTATCATAATATCATGTATGCACTTTTAATGAATAGTTATTTTTCCAAGTGATTGTATTAAATCCAAGAGATTGTAATGCATAGTTTTTAATGGAGTTTAAATCAGATGATTTCCTGGGTCATTAAAACATGTTTTTCTCCATCTCTTATATAAATTTCCAAACTTTTCATTAGATATGGTACATGACTATTTTATGATATTCCATCACCATTTGGGAATTTCTATGATTTCTGAATGATTCTGTGTTTCATTATATATATTTACAAGCATTCATTATTGTTTCAAAATAGAAATTTTTTTCTAGGTGCACTGGAAGTAAAATTTCCTAAAACTTTTTTTTTTGAAGTAGATGATTTACACTTTGACTGACATACTCAAAAATTATATAATCAACTGGATTTTTTTTCTGGAAATGGTTTAGTGTGGAAGAAAAATTGAATTTCATCACAAAAATTATACTTTTTCAATCTTAACTACTCCAGGCTTCGTATTATGTTACTCATAGCATTTTCTATATTCATAGAAACTGTTAGTAGTAGTGTTTTTATTGATTTTCTCATTATTCTTCCAACTTAAAGATGTCTATACCAAATAGTAGAAGAATTTATAACCATTTCACTGGCATTTCCTTTTGAATGCCTTTGCCTATTTTCTGTCTAGTTTCATATATTAGGCTATCTTGCAGGAATAGTTTGTCATTTTTTGTTGTTGTTTTTCATTTTTGAGTATTATCTTTGCATTTTGTTGCTAGACATCCTGTTTAATTGTGGACTTGAATGATCTTTGAAACACTTGACTTTCCCACACTAGTTTGTCTGCAATATTTTTAATAGTTGTTAAAATAGTAGGCTCTTTAAGTGTACCACTTTTACAAATTTCCTTATATAATACACATTCTTAGAAATACAACAAAAGAGGTCAATATAATAATATATGAATAAAAGAAAATCCAACATTTAATTATAGGGAGTTACCTAAAAGACAGGAAATAAATTCAATCTGGCTTCTTCTGGTTAAGGTCAGTTTTTCTGAGTTAGCCTAATGTCAGTATAGATATAAACACATACATGACCATTGCTATCACAAAGTCCAACCATGTCAAAATTGTCTTTGCCCTGTTACTTTCTCATAGTTATATATATATAATCCATTATCTAAATGACTTGCTCAACAATGACTCCCTAGTCATATCAGAAAAACATATCAAGTTTGTGGCCAGCTAAAAAAATATTCTGTATACTACCAGCAGTCTCAGTATTTATATCAGCTTTGAAAAGGGTAAAGAAGTCTCTAAAAGACAACGTGTATCTTAAATTATGTGTAGAAAGAGGGAAATCAGTCTTACCTCTTTGGCCTTTGCAGAGAGGCAACACCGTGTTGTAGAAAGAGTCTACTGGGCATAGGAGGGACCTGAGCTTCAACCTTGACTCTTCTGCTTTCTAGTCATGTTACCCTGGTCAAATAGTGTGACTTTTCTTAGATAACTTCTCTTCTCCATGTCCTCCAGTAGAGTATGATAATATTTGCAATGCCTAAGAGATCTGGTTGTTTTTATTAAAGTACTTGATAATCCTTAAAATATTACATAATGCATATTATTAGCAATGGTGATGAGAAGGCAGGGGTGGGGGACATATCAGGTTAAGTATGTATATGATCCTTAGGTCGATATCCTTCTTTATTCATTAGGTGCTTTCTTGGGGGACTTCCAACTTATCACTACAAAAACAGCATGTTCCACCCTACATGCTACACACATGTTAGACCCAAAGCAAGTGCCTCCATTTTCCATATCTTTATAACCATAATTTGATTGTATGACCCTAAATTATAAGATGTATCTGGAAACTATCTACTCCAACTTTTATTAGCAATTATTTCCGCCAGAGTCAGCCTTTGCTTGAAGACAGAGGAGAAATCTATTCCCTTCAGAGATAGCCCATCTCACTTCTGAATAACTCTTATTTTTAGGAATTTTTCCCTTAAACATATCATTTATTCTCCTTTGTGCCCCATATTCTTCATTTGTAAAATGAGCAAAATAATATTATCCTGTTTTGAAGGGTTATTCTCTCTTCCTCTCCTTTCCATCTCTGTCTCTATCTTTTTCTCTTTCTCTCTGTCTCTGTCTCTGACTCTTTTTCTCTCTTTCTCTCTCTCTCACACACACACACACACACACACACACACACACACACACACACACACACACACCACCGAACCAACTTATTTCCAGATCTGTGATTTAACAACATAGAAAACTTGTTGCAGATATCCCCTCTTCTTATAGTGGTCAGCACCTGCTCTGCAATTTATTCTGTCACATGCTGCTGGGGCCAAAATGGAGTTAAGTGACTTAAGATCAACCAGTGTGTGTAAGAGGTAAAACTAGAGGTCAGTCCTATTTCTGTACCCCCTATGACACTCTTCAATATGATGTCTTTTAAAAATATAATTCTTTTCATTCACTTAGCTTCCTTTAATCACAAAATCTTTGAACTATAAGATAATAGACAATTTTGGATTCTTGACTCCAGAATTCCATTTTCCCCTTTTTTATAGTATTCTTCATTCTTTGCCAGTTGCACAGTCTGGAAGGTTGTCTACTCTGTAGTGCTTCAGGGTCTATAGCTAGGCCCATTATTGGAAATTGGCTTTGCCAGATGTAGCAGTACCTCTAGACAGATGCTCTGTAATAAAACATTATTTTAAAATGCTTTGCTTGTTCCTGTCATCTCATGTTGACTATATTGAACCTAATGCTATTTTCTTCTAGTCTTCTGAATCAGTTTTAAAAATATAACTCTGTTCACATTTAAGTCATATGTTTCAAAGCAAAATTTTACTTTAAGTTTTGCAAAGTCTGAGTAGCTGTAAAGAAAGCTCGGATGAGTTCTCCCTTGAGCGTCATCCTAAAAGATATTACCCTAATTCTAGATCTAATAGCTGTACTTCTGTTTTCATTTTGCACATAAAAGACAATACCAATTCAGCTGGGCTTCTTAGGTACTATTATATTTGTAACCAACCATAAATATTTTGATAAAGCCTTTTATAGATATATATATGTATGTATATGCATATACATACATATATTATATATGAGCAAAGTAGATTAGCAAAAGCCTTTTTAATAAAATTGCTCATATGATTATTATTTTTTAAAAGTTTACAAAGTACTTTCTTCACAATACCCTTTATATGGTAAGTGTGGTCTTGTACTTCCAGAAAACTACTATGACTGGTATCAACCAGTATGAAACCTAAGGAGCCTTGTTAGTGTAATGCTTATGATTTTGAACACTAGATCATTAAACACTTCTAATTTGTTATTGACAGGTAAGAGAAGTTAACCCATGAGAAAAAATGGGGACCCAAATATTGGCTTGCTGTGAACTTGTAGCTTTGGTAGTAATATATCACCAAAGCCAAACCTTTTTCCTAGATTATTGTCGTTATTGAGGAAGGGAGAATAAATGATATTCTCATTCAAGATATAGAACTTTCTTCTTTTCCCCCTTCAACCACTTCCAAGTCTCTTGCAATTCAACTAACTCACTATTTTGAGAATATATATTATATGCATTCATGTGTGTACACATATGCCTACATGCATACATATAAATAAATATGCAAGCCCAGATATACACAAGAATATGTGTGTGAACATATGTAAATTCATGTGCACATATCTATAGAAATATCATAGATATAGAAATAAATAAAGCTATATATCCCTAGCACCTGTACATCACAATGTTAGTCAGACACAAAGTAGACAATTTGTGTGCTTATTCAATCCATCTTAATTGATACAGTGTTTTAAACTTCCCAGATCATTTTGTATACATGGATATATGCGATCCTTAAAACTGTCATGTGATGTATATAGTACAAAGATTATTAGGCCCGTTGCAGATCTATCATGTCCTATTCTTTAAAAAAAAATACTATTCCTAATGATAAGTGCATATTTCTGAGCATTTTTCTATAAGGTATAACTTTTCATTTGCTTATAATGATATTATGACCATAAATGATTCTTTGGGATTTTCTGTTTATTGCCTAATGCATAGGAATAATTTCTAAAAAGAGGGACTTGTAGATGAGTTAATGTGGATCAATGATAGGACACCAAATTGGGAGTCATTCCACTGGATCACAGGAGCAGTGAGTGTAAAAATAAATTAAAAGCACTTACCATAAAACTTTTGAATTTGAGGTATGAAATGATGGATATAGAGATTGAACAAAGAAAAAGGCTATGTCTGTTTACAAGTGAGAGCTGTGCAGACTTGTGAAAAATGTTCTCAAGGCCTGTTATCACAGCCACTGGCGGGAATCCAAGCTGTCTTACAAGGGGTGCATTTAATTAGCCCATTCTGACTTTCTGATTGCTAATATGGATGACACGTATGGATGAACCCAAATAATTAAAAACATTTTCTTCTGTAAAAACATCAGCAGCATCAAGTAAACATATTGTGTCTCTGGTGCATCAAGTTATGTAGGTGTTAGATACTTCAGCTTAAATTACTTGGCTGCATAAAAACAAACATAACAAATCAATATATTGCCTTGCCAGCTTGCTTCTTCTGACTTCTTCTCCTGATACCATATTCAAGAGAACATCATTTGAGAAGGATTTTGGCTTTAATGTCTCTAAAAGTGAGATAGACACTTCTGTACAAGGTCCTACCCCGATGCCTAATTATGTCATGGGAGTGAAGTCTGGTTCCCAAAGGCTAGGTCAGTGAAGCAGAAGACAACGGCAGGCTCTACTGTTCTAGGAAAGTCTTCAAGTACAGTTTCTGCAACAAAGCATGTCTTATTTCTGAGGACCAGTCTGGCTAAATACAGAGGGGCTCATCACTAGTACACTGCCCACATGACGACAAATTATTTGGTCAAGGCAAGCCATGATGTAAATAAAAATACAAACTCCTTCTCGGTCCCACGCGGGCTTTTGTTTCTGTCATGGTGGCAGCTACTGTAACGGTAATGGGAATTTGAAGCTCTTATCTGCCCCTTAATAGGCCTAAGGGAATGTGAAGACTTCCCTGCCTTGCAAATATACTCTGCCCCCAATAGGCTGCATGTGATCACATGGAGCCTGTGGTGGGAGGAGTTTGCTGAGGGGTGGAGCAGAGCCCAGAGGAAGCTTGGAGTCAGAGCTAGCTAGACTGGGAGAGAGAGAGGATGATCAAGCAAGGAGTCAGTCAGATTTGTGTATAAAAGTTGGTTTTTTGCCACCTGCTCCAATATCTAGGCTTATTTTGGTTTGTGGGAAGGTAAAAGGATGCTGTGGCTCTCTGTGCTGTTGTGGCTTATTAACTTCTTTGTTACTATGATGAAATTGGCTTACTGGTTTTTGGATTTGGTTTTCTGGTGTCTGGTACATCAAGTTATATTTTGTTTGTCATAATTTGTGATTGAGCATCATGCAGGTATATTTATTGTGATTGCTGTCACTGTAAATATTACACTGGTCCTACAGCTACTTAATTGGAAAGCAGATAGATGATGATAAGAATCACATGACTTTTTAGGCTGTCTATAGAAAATGATTGTTGGATTCTAAATGTGACTATATAACATGTACATGAATATACATGAATATCTAAACATACATGCTACATATATTTATATATACATATGTGTATGTATGACATACTTACACATATGTATATATACATTTTCTGTTACTTGTTGTGTTTTAGTCATTGATTTTTTGGTCCTCTGAAATTTTCTGGTAACCTTTTAGTTGGATAAGGTTTAGTATTTCCTGAAATAAACTGCTTATTTTCCTTTCCATTCTTCCCTCTAGAACTCTCATTTAATTTGTTTTCTGGTTGTTTTTTATGTTTTACTTAATTTCTTCAAGGACTATGATATATTGAATAGGGTATTATAAATGAAGTTAGTAAGACCTAAGTTCAGTGGTACCCAAGTTTTGGGCTTTCATTTTTTTAGTCATGGTTTTCCAATAATCTGATGATTCTTTAATCACCTCCTCTTCACAAAATACCTTACATGTTCAGTTATAATTTCATTATAGATCTAGAGGTAGGAATAGATGTAGATAGATACATAGATATAGATAATTATGATATATATGTATATATCATGTGTAATTATAACAAATGCAAATAGATGGGTATACACATACAGGACAAAAAGTTCTAAGAACAATTTGACTTAACTATTTCCAAAGGAATAAAATAAGTGGATAAAGAATGCCTACAATACAGCTCATGGTATAAAACTGGAAGAATAATCTATTGAGTTGGCTTAACAGTACATGTCTAGAACTGATATCACAAACGGAAACTGAGTTTAATCTAGAATTAGAAAGATAAGAGTGATCTGGATTGCCTCTGGAAAACTTGGCAATGTTGTTGATGACCCTAAGATATAATAATAATCGCAACAATAATTATTACTATTAGCAGCAGCATTTATACAGCTCTTTGCAAATATCTCACTTATCCTCACAATAACCCTGGAAAGAAAGTCATGTTATTATCCATGTTTTACAGATAAAGAATGTGAGGCAGCCAGAAGTTATGTAACTTCCCCCAGGGTCACACATCTATTAAGTGTCTGAGGCCAGATTTACATTTAGCTCTTCCTGATTTTAAGGTTGGTGCTCTATCTACTTTGGCCATTTAGCTAGTTTCCATCTAAAATGAAGGCCTGTCTTTCCAATATCAATATTCTAGTGTTTTTATATAATTGCAAATCATGGAATATTAGAGTTTCCAAATGACTACAGTTTTAGGTCACTACGAGGGCAGTGGCAAGGCACATGATACATACAAAGAGGCTGTGTCATATAATTATTCAAGGGAATTGGCCAAGGGAAGGTCAACAGAGAAAAATACATTTGAAAAATGAGGTATATGTCAGTTACAGTGAAAGCAAGGCATAACTGATGGGTAATCATCATGCTACACTGGTATCTTGGAAATGTGAAAAAATCCTAACATTTGGGTAGACAGTTTTTATTTTTTTGAGAAATAGTCAGAGAGGGGCAGCTAGGTTGCCCAGTGAATAGGGCACCAAAGTCAGGAGGATCTTAGTTCAAATCCAGCTTCGGATGTTTGACACTTACTAACTATGTGACCTTGGACAAGTTACTTAACTTCAACTGCCTTGCCCTTCCCCCTCCCCCCCCCAAAAGAGAGAAATAATCAGAGATCGGGGACCAGATTCCTGAGGAAAAAAAAAGTGAATGTGGATGGATTAGGATCTGTACCATACAATCAATTCAACACTGATGAGATTAGAGATCCATGCAAGAACTGAAATAAATTCCCAGAATTTAAATTGCTACTTCATGCTTGTGCTTTTAACAAGTCAATTAATGTTTCTGTGAAAAACTTGAGAAAAGTTTATCAACTGACTACTCTGTAGAAGATTCTTTTTTAGACACCACTAATTAAAAGATGAAAAATGCATAGACCCTACCTTCAAACAGTTTACAATACAGGGAAATGAATTGTATATGAATGAATTTAATGCAATGTAAAATACACAGCGGATCAAAGAGAGGCCTTACTGAAGTATTCTATGCAATTTTAATATGAAGGAAAGAAATTAGGAAGTGGAAGTAATAAGTGACGGTTTTATTACTATTATTTAAGGTAGAGAATTGAGCAAATTTGTAGGCATAAGGAAGAGTCAGTAGAAAGGGTAAATTTGAAGAGGGTGGATTAAAAATAGAAAAAGAGAAGAGAAGATTACCCTATTTCCCTCATTCATTCAACCAGTGTTTACTGGTTTGTGTCCCAAATTCTGGGGATGCAAAGAAATAAACAAGAGCCTGTTTTCAAGAGTTAATTTCACAGATGGGGAAGCTATGGCCTTGAGGCCACATGTGGCCTCTAGATCTTCAAGTGTGGTCCTTTAATTGAATCCAAACAAAATTCAATCATTTTATTAAGGGAATTTGTTCTATGACATTTGGATTCAGTCAAAGGGCCCCACTTGGAGACCTAAAAGGCCACATATGGCCATGAAGCCTCTGGTGCCCTACCCCTGGTTTATTTTCTACTGAGAAACATACATGTTTTCAACATAATAAGATGCTCTAGGACATAAGAAGCTATTTGAGATTTTGTTAATATTGCAACAAAATTCTTATTAAAACTCCACACTTTGATTTGTCTGCTGCCTATTTTCATGAAAATAAGAGATAAATTCTTTGATTATGTCAAGTTTAGTGTTAGATGATAGTATTAATAATAATGGCAGTAGAATCTCCCTTTGACCACTGGTGTTAAGAATATTTGCCATTTCATCATAAATTTTAATCCTAACTTCATTTATTATGAAAGTCCTATTGGAGATATGAGATTGTGCATTCCATAAACTCATAGTTCCTATGTTTTAGGAAGATTTAGGGTAAGCCAATTATGCTAATGAATAGATTCAAAGATGGCTTAACAGCCATGATATGGACCCATTTTGAAGTTATTTTGTGGGTGAGCATTAGGGGGATTTCACATGGAAAAGACTATGGAGTTAATTAATCCATAAGTTGATCAAGAAATGTTTATTAAACAATGTATTCTATTCTGAAAGGAACATGAAATGTTTCCAACTTTCAACTGACTTAAAAGTAATACAATTCAAAAAGTATTTATTGAAGCACCTACTACGTGCAAGACATTATAATGTTTGCTGGGAAAACAAAATAAATAAGTTAGCTATTTCCTTTAAGGAGCTTACGACCTTATGAGCTGATTTGCACACAAATAAGTGATGTATGTTAGCGCAATGCATGGGAAAACAAGAGGTTTAGATTGAATGCTATAAGAAATTTGAAGAAATGTTATTTTCAGTTAAGCTCAGTGAGCATTTATGAAGTGCCTTCTATGGGCACTGAACATTGTTAGATGTTGGCAATAGAACAGAATCCAGAGAACAGTCTTTGCCTTAACTTAATCATTTCACATTCTAGAGTTCAAAAGGTACACAGATAAATGTAAACATATGTGACATAATCTGAGATGTGGGAATTTTTAATGGGGGAATTGGGAACAAATTATTATAGGAAGTGGTATAAGAGTATCTTTGAAGTAAGATTCCTAGAGCAGAATTAAGGAGGTAGGTCTTTCTAGGCATGGCAGAAAAGCTCTGGGGGGGAAAAAAAACATTGATGCAGGAAATGACATGGTATTTATAGAAAACATCCAATAGATCAGATGGACTAAAACATAAAATCCAGATAAAGGAGAAGAGTGAAACAATCCTCGGGAGCATGTGTGTGTACACACACACACACACACACACAGACACACACACACACACATACACAAGCTTATATTTTATCTTAGAAGCAATGGGGAAACAAGAAACTTATTTGAATAGGGAAGTATAAATCCTCTGTGAAAAAAAAAATAAAAATAATTAATAAGAAGATGACCAGATCACATTTATATTACAATGTATGGTTTATAAATGTCTTTTTTCAAAACAACAGCTTAAGGCAGATAAATAGCACAAGTAGAATTCAAGTTTCTTTTTGGAAGAGTGTTTATTTTTTGTCTTGGTAACAATTGAGTTTTGTGTCTTACCCTGCACAGAATAGTCATATACAAAGAAAAGTTTATGAACTGAATTATGTTATTATACCCATTACACACAAAATGAAAATGAGATACATAGAGATAACTTGTCCAGGATGCTATAATCTGGACTCAAACTAAGTTTTCATGCAGTTTCAACTTCAGACTCCTTACCACCGAAGAGATGAGCACCATGAGGCAAGTATGACAAAGTTGGCCCTTTTCAGTGATGATGGTCAGGTTAATGGTAATCTCACACTCATTCCACTTGTTATTAACCCCATCCATACTTAGAGATACCCTCCAGGAGAATAATTCAAGGGAAGTGTCAAGCTCTGCTTCTTAGGGAACTAGGTAACTCTGTCCTATATTCCTGCCCATTTAAGGAGAGAAAAACTCATCTTATGCCTTGAATATTAATGTAGTTGTGTGGCTTGATATTTTGATCCATGATAGGAACTGTAACACCTTTTTCTCTGTATCCCAAGCAACTAGAACAATGTGTGGTACATAATAGGCACTTAATAAATGCTTGTTATTTAAAAAAAAATTGTTGTCTTATCCAAATCTCAATTGTCACCTGTGCCTTTTTTTAAAAAAAAGTATAATAGATTTTATTCTGGTCACTCAATTTTGCCTGAAACAGAGAATTAGAAAATTGAAAGGGACCTTAGTAGCCATCTAATTCAACTAATAAATAAGAAGAATCAACAGTATAATAAACCTGGCAAGTGCTTACCCAAGCTGCTTGTGGCCCTCTGAGGACAGAGAATCCTTACTTTTGTTTCATTTCTTTCTTTACTACTTCTGAACATTATTGGAATCTTTATAATATTTCATAATTTTTTTCTGGGGTTCTATTGTTAATGAAAATTATTTTGTTCTTCTGGAAGTTTCTCTTGGAATTATTTTAACCTGTAGCATTTTTTTAATTTGAGGTCACACCACCAGAAAGTCCTTGTTCTGGAATAGGACATCTAGAAAACCTCACTAATAGCAGTTTTTTTGTCCCTATATCCCCAGTAGTTTTGATCCAGGACAGCCAGGTAGAGAACCTGATCTTTTATGGACTGTCTGAGCACAGAGATCCTAT
>JAQQSU010007711.1:0-13141 GCA_028627135.1 Pseudochirops cupreus
TGTGCTCACTATAGAGAGGTCCTGCATAATTTCACATGTTCAGCCTGTATTTGAATGCTTATCCTTCCAATGGGGGTGGGTAATGAGGGAGGAAGAGAAAGAATCTAGAATCTAAAGTTCTGTAATCAAATGTTATAAATATCTATCTGTCTATCTATCTATATATGCAATTATTATTATTATTATTATTATTGACTACATCCAACTGGAACTTGAGATACACAGGCACTGTGTTTGGGAGATCCATCCTGCCCTACTGAAAAGTGATGTAGGAGAGAATAGACTGGGGGAGGGGGGACACACTGGGATGGCTGTTTTGGGGTGGTGGGTAGGGGAAAGAAGGGGAGAAAATATGTAACTCAAAATCTTGTGGAAATGAATGATGCAAACTAAAATAAAATTTAAAAAAAAAAGAAAAAGATAAAAGAACTCCTTAAAAAGATAATTGGTCAAATGGAAAAGGAGGTGCAGAAGCTCATTGTAGAAAAATAATCCTTAAAAATTAGAATTGGGAAGTAGAAGCTATGACTCTGTGGGATAACAACAAAACCAAAAGTATGAAAAAAAATTGAAGACAATGTGAAATATCTCATTAGAAAAATAATTGACCCGGAAAGCAGATCTAAGAGAGATTATTTAAAAAATTATTAGGCTTCCTGAAAACTATGATAAAAAAAATCCTAGATATCATGTTTCAAGAAATAATTAAGGAAAATTGCCCTGATATTTTAGAACCAGAGAGTTAAATCAAAATGGAAAGAATCCACCACTTGATCACTTCCTGAAAGAAATTCCAAAATGAATACTCCTGGGAATATTGTAGTCAAATTCTAGAGCTCCCAGGTTAAGGAGAAAATATTGTAAACAGACAGAATAAAACAATTTTATTATGGTGAGGCAGAGCCACAACCAGGATGACACAAGGTTACTGGCTTCTACATTAAAGTATTGGAGGACTTGGAATCTGATATTCTGGATGGCAAAGGAAACAACCAAGAATCATCTATCTAGCAAAATCTAGTATAATCCTGCAAGGGGAAAATGAATATTCAATGAGATAGAGAACTTTCAAACATTCTTGATAAAAAAAAAAGCCATAGCTGAATAGAAAATTTGGCTTTCAAATATAAGACTCAAGAGAAGCATTGAAAGTAAACAGGAAAAGGAAAATCATAAGGGACTTAATACTATTTACATTCCTACATGGGAAGATGATATTCATAAGTCATAAGACCCTTCTTATTATTGAGATAGTTAGAAAGAGTGTAGATAGATATAAGAAAGAGGTCTGAGTTGAATAAGAAGGGATGACATCTAAAAATAAGATTAAGGGGTAGGAGAGTAATGTACTGGGAGAAAGAGGAACAGAGAGGTAGAATGGGGTAAATTAACTAACGTAAAAGAGGCAAGAAAAAGCTTCTACAGTGGAGGGGAAGAGGTGCAGGGTAAGGGAGAGTGAATGAACCTTACTCTCATCAGAAGTGGCTCAGAGAGGGAATAATATACCCATGCTATTGTGTATGGAAATCTATATTACCCCACAGGAAAATAGGAGGGTAATATGATAAGGGAAGAGGAGGTTATATAAGGAAGGACAAATTGGAGGAAGGGGTAGTCAGAAGCAAAACACTTTTGACAAGGGACAGGGTGAGAGAGAGAATAAAATAAATGGGGGGATAGGATGGAGGGAAATACAGTTAGCAATCACAATTGTGAAAAATGTTTTCTCTGATAAAAGCTTCATTTTTCAAACATATAGAGAATGTGTCAAAATTATAAAAATAAGAACCATTCCCCAGTTGATAAATGATCCAAAGATATGATCAGTTTTCAGATGAAATAATCAAAGCTGTCTACAGCCATATGAAAAAATGCTCTCACTAATTATCAATTGGAGAAATGTAGATTAAAATTACTCCATACCTATTAGATTGGCTAATAGGACAGAAAAGGTATGTGAGAAATGTTGGAAGGGATGTGGGAAAAATGAGACATGAATGCACTATTGGTGGAGTTGTGAACTGATTCAACCATTCTGTAAAGCAATTTGGAACTATGTCCAAAGAGCTATAAAACCCTTTGATCTAGCAATAACACTACTATGTCTTTGTACCAAAAAAGATAAAAATAAAAAAAGGACAAAAAGATCTATATGTACAAAAATATTTATAGCTGCCCTTTTCTGGGGGCAAATAATTAGAAATTGAGGGGATCTCATTAATTGGAGAATGGCCAAAAAAGTTGTGGTATGTGATGGTGATGGGATACTATTGTCCTATAAGAAATGATTAGCAGGGTGCTCTCAGAAAAACCTGGAAAGACTTGCATGGTATGATGCGAAGTCAAATCTACAATGTACAAAGTAACAGCAATATTGTAAGATGATTAGCCATGAAGAACTTTCCTTTTCTCAGTAATACGATAATTCAAGACAACTCTGAAGGATTTATGATGAAAAAATGCTATCTGTCCCCAGAGAAAGAACTGGTGGTGTCTGAGTACATATTGAAGGATACTCTTTTTTTACTTTGCTTTTCTTTAGGGTTTTCTTTCCTTTTCTTTTTGGGAGGGTCTATATTCTTTTTTACAACATGACTATTATGAATATGTTTTGCATGATACCACATGTATAAAATATATCAAATTGCTTGCCTTCTCAATGAGGGGCCTGGGAGGGAGGAAGGAAGAGAATTTGGAACTCAAAATTTAAAAACAAATGTTAAAATTATTTTTTACATGTAACTGGGGGGGAAATCAAATTATAATAAATTTTTTAAATTAGCAGCTTCTACATTAAAGGATCAGAGGGCTTGGAATGTGATATTCTGGAGGGCAAAGGACCAAGGGTCACTCACCCAGCAAATTGAGTATAATCTATCAGGGAAAAAATGGACATTCCATGAAATAGAGGACTTTCAAGTACTCTTGAAGAAAAGACCAAAGCTGCATAGAAAATTTCTATTTTCTATTTCTCTTGTCTATAAATACAAAAGACAAGACTCAAGAGAAGCATAAAAAGGTAAACAGGAAAGAGAAATCATAAAAGACTTAAAAAGTTTAAACTGTTTATGTTCCTACATGAAAAAAGTGATACTTATAGTTCATAAGAACCTTCTCATTTTTAGGGCAGTTAGAAGGAGTACATATAGACAGAGGGCATAGGTGTGAGTTGAATATGATGGGATAATATCTTTAAAAATAAAATTAAGTGGTAAAAAAAACAAATGCAACGGGAGAAAGGGAAAGGAGGATATAGAATGGGGTAAATTATCACACGCAAAAGAGGCAAGAAAGAACTGTTACTGTGGAGGGGGGGAGGAGTTGGCGGGGAATACTTGAACCTTTCTCTTATCGTAATGGACTCAAAATATACCCATACTCAATTGGGTATAGACATCTGTTGTACACTACAGGAAAGTAGGAGGGAAAAGGGATAAGAGAAGAGGCAGGTGCTTATAGAAGGGAGGGTAGATTGGAGAAGGCAGTCGTCAAAAGCAAAACACTTTTGAGGAGAGATGAGATAAAAGGGTAAAGAGAATACAATGAATGGGGAAATAGGATGGAGAGAAATACAGTTAGCAATCATAACTATGAAAAAATTTTTGAAGCACGTTTGTCTGGTAAAAGCCTCATCTCTCAAATACATAGGGAAATGTATCATATTTATAAAATAAGAGCCATTCCTCAATTGACAAATGATAAAAAAACACAAATGATCAGATTTTAGATGAAGTAAGCAAAGCTATCTATAGCCATAAGAAAAAAAAATACTCTAAATCATTATTAATTGGAGAAATAGAAATTAAAACAATACTGAGGTACTACCTCACACCCATGGTGGAGTAGGGAGGCCACATTGTGACTCTCTAGTTCCTTAGGTGCAGCCTTTTGACTGAGTCCAGGTTTTACAGAACAAATCCTTTTATTAAGGGGGTTTGTTCTGTAAAGTTTGGATTCTGTCAGAAGGCCTCACTTGAGGACCTAGAAGGTCACATGTGGCCTTAAGGCTGCAGGTTCCCCACCCCTGGTTGGCTGAGTACTTGCTATATTTCCAGTTGTTGATACCACAAAGAATACAACTATGATTAAAAGCTTCACTGGGGTCCAAGATAAATCCACAGGAATTATCAATATTTCCATATTATACTAATAAAAAAAGGAACAATGGAAAAAGAAATTTCACTCAAAACAGCTATAGAATGTATAACCTGTCTGTGAATTAATCTATCAAAATATATGTAAGTTTTAAATAACTTTAAATACCAAATACTCTTTTCAGAAATAAAGGAAGACCTAGGAGAGATTAGGGTTGTTGTTGTTTTATTTTGAGGGGGAATATTTATCATATTCCCTTATGCTATGAGACAAGATCAAATTATTCTCCCCTTAGATTTTTTAAAATGTCAAGCTTTGTGATTTTCTCTAATATGTTTTTGGAACCAAGAGGGTTTTTTGTTTTGTTTTTTTTTAACCTATTGCACGCTGATAACCCATTTAGAGGAAGGAAATCGCTTGCTTTTCCCTCGTCCTTTCAAAAACAGATGTGCTGTTTGAATACTTTGTGTTTATCAGGATCAAGTAGAGGGGATTCCTTTGGATAAATTTCTGCATGAAAGGAAGAGTTAAGCTAGTGTAGGTTATGATATAAAGTGAAAATATCTTTTCTATACCACACTTTGGTATTTAAAATAGTAAAAGTCATGTATTGCTTACTACCTATATGTATTTGGACAAGTTATTTGACTTCTCTGGACTTCAGTTCTCCAAGTACAAAATGAAGGGGTTGAACCAGATTATTTCTGAGGTTGTTTCCAACTCCAAAATATGTTATTATGATCTATGACATTTACAGCCCTTCGAAATGTGTCACTGCCCTAGCTTTCCAACTGTATCTCAAAATACTCTCCACATGGTAGGTATGCTCCAGGCAAGCTGGTTTATTTTCCATTTTACCGTATATATCGTGGGTTTTCCCATCTCATGTATATATTATTGACAGTATGGGACTTACTGCTCCAAATCTCACATCTGGTAGTGTGACAGAAAGTTATTCAGTAACCACTGAAGCACTTGGAGATTGTCTGCCTGTGGAAGCCTGACCTAGCATGGATTTGCTGCTACAATGTGAGTAGTCCAAGTGAATGGCGTGTATGAGACTGAGAATGAGAAACTGGAAAGAATGAACCTATTTTTTTCAACTACACATCTCTATTAAAGGTAGAGATGCCTCCTATTTTATTTGTGTTTTTGATTTCTACTTTTCCATATCCCAATTTTAATTTATCTCTTTTTTTTCTAAAAGACACCACACTGTTTTTTGTAAACACACCGTAAATCCTATGTACACATTCTGTACAGAGCTTAACACTTTATGGGCAATTAAACTCTATTAAGTAGTAATAAGTATATAATGCTATCTTTTTATTAGTTTTATTTTTTAATTAACAGAAATCTATTCCCTCTCTACCATTTCCCACATCACTGGAGTAAGAAAAAGAAAAAGAAATTTCCTGCAATAAATATGCATAGGCAAGCAAAACAATTTCTCTCATTGTCTGTGTTAATATCTATCTATCTATCTATCTATCTATCTATCTATCTATCTATCTATCAGCATGCATCCAGATATAGTTCATCAGTAAACCTCTTTTCTTTTTTTCTTTCTTTTTCTCTCTTTCTTCTTCTACCCCTTCCCTCCCTCCCTCCTTCTTTCCTTCCTCCTTCTTTCCTTCCTCCATTTCTTCCTTCCTCCCTTTCTTTCTTTCTTTCTTCCTTCCTCCCTTTCTTTCTTTCTTTCTTTCTTTCTCTCTTTCTCTCTTTCTTTCTTTCTTCCTTTCTTCCTTTCTTCAGATTAAGAAAGAATCAGCTATTCCAGGCAAGGAAGAGGACAGGTCTTTAAGATTCAAGACTGGTAAAAAGATTAGCATGCAATATTACAAAAACCTGAAGAACCTCTTCCCAGTCCCTCTCTTTTTTCTCCACCACCACCACTATAAGTAGCCCCAATCCAGCCCACCCCCACTTTTTACAAAAAGAACTGTCAGGTCTTAGTTGTGACCAGTTGTTGTTGTTGTCGTTGTTGTTTTTCCTGACGACTTTCCCCCCCAACACTGTTATGTCTGAGTTCATTCTTTTAGTGAATTTGGAACTCATTTACTGGTAATAAGGATGGTGATGAGATAACCTTATTCTCTATTGTCCAAAGAGTTCCTTGACAATTCAGACTCATGGATGTGAAAAGATTATTCATCTCATTGGAAACACAGTCCTCCCACCACAAGGAAAAGGCCCTACGCAACAGCAGCCATCGCTCTATTTTGTTAAGGATCAATGGAATCTGACACACTGTTTCTCAATCTCTTGAGAGTTGTGTTGCCAAACAGTTGAAAGTGTAAGAAACAGCTCTGGTGAAGGAAAGAATGGAGTGGCTGTTTTGTCAAACAGGGAGTCTCAGGTGACAATTCCTGTTGGGCTCCCAAGAGCCCTTTCATAGAAGCTTTCTTATTGCACATAAATGTAGGTCATGAAAGTAATGCCATCTTTCACTCCCACAGATAGAGGCCAAAGTCCAATTCTTCCTTTTTCTTTAATGTAAACAGGACACATTGTTTTCTCTTTGCATGGTGTAGCTATATTGAAACATTATATTGTGTTAGGCAAAGATCTCCTTTCTTCTCTCCCCATTCATTCAAAGATCATTTCTCATAGAATTGTGCTAAGGAATCCAGCATTCAGTACTAGATGTGCTCTGAGAGGATGTAACTGAAATAGAAGCCATAGTTCCTGTCCTCGAAATGTTTATAATCTAGCTAGGATGGTAAACTAGGGATTTTAACAACTGAAGAATTTCAAAGTAGTAGGTGAGCAAGCAGATGTGGAAATGTTGCTGCTGCTGACTAAATGGAGAAAAGATATTGAAATCGACAAGGAGAGTAACATTATGCCTGGGAAGGAACACATATAAGTTTGAGCAGAACAAAATACTCATAATCTTTTAGTCCAGAGGTGTCTATCTGTCTCTCTCTCTCTTTCTCTCTCTCTCTCTCTCTCTCTCTCTCTCTCTCTCTCTCTCTCTGTCACACACACACACACACACACACACACACACACAGCCAGTGGTCATATTGAATGATGACACTAATGAGTGCCCTTTAACCAGGTTAAAATGTAATTGGGAAATATTTGACAAAATAAATGAAAAGGCAATAAAGCATTCAGTTTAGTTTCAGTCACATCTGATTCTATGCAACTACATTTGAGGTTTTCTTGGCAAAGATACTGAAACGGTTTGCTGTTTCCAACTTCAGCTCATTTTCTAGATGAGAAAACTAAGGCAAATAGGGATAAGTGACTTACCTAAGGTCACACAGCTAGTAAGTATCTGAGATCAGTTTTGAACTTAAAAAGATGTGTTCCTGATTCTAAGCCCAGAACTCTATCCATTGTACCATCTAGATGCTCCACAATAGAACATAGATGTTAACATCGTTCCTCTAAATTAATATGTGACTTTTAAGGATTGTGACATATGGTTTAGTACCCGTGGTTTCTATTTGACATTGACAGTGCTGCTCCAGTCTTTGAGGAGATTTCCATAGATAAAGTCTTTGGCCAGTCACAGATGGAGCTGCTGTCAAATCTCATTCACTGGATCAACTCTGCCTACTTTTGTTCTCATTGGAAACTTGTAATGTGATGGTTGGTCAACGAGAACTGATGTAGAAGCCAAGGAAAATAAAATACTTCAGTTAGCTTGATGTTGTTATTGTTCACTCCTGTTTGATTCTTTGTGACCCCATTTGAGGTTTTCTTGGCAATGATATTGAAATAGTTTTCCATTTCCTTTTCCAGATAAGGAGCTGAGCAATCAGGGTTAAGTGACTTGCCCAGGGTCGTATAGCTAGTAAGCATATGAGGCTGGATTTGAACTCACATGGATGAGTCTTGTCGAATTTAGGCCTAGCACTCTATTCACTGTATCACCTAACTGCTCAGGTAGCTTAATTTTGCTTAATTCCTTGCCCTTGACCCATTCCTTAATCTCGATACCAAAATTCTTCCTCATTATGCCAGAATGCTGAATGAACCCTTAGATTATTATTATTAAAGACAGTGCTATACAGTGGGGAGAAGCACTGTATTTAGACTCAGAGGCCTAGGGTTCTAATCCCAATTCTGCCATTTCTTACCTGTGTGACTTTAGGCAAGTTACTCAACCTCCCTGTGTCTCTGTTCTTTGTTAAGAAAATGAGTGAGGGTGAACTTAATAGCATCTAAGATGCACTCAAGATCAAAATTGATAATCTTACGACTACAGACTGAAATGCTCTGTGGTTTCTCTATTAAAAAAAACTGTAGACTGTCGGAATACACTGGCTTTAGATTCTAACACAGCAGAATCAATTTTATTGAATTTAACAAATATTTACTGTCACTTAATGTTACTGACATTAATAACGTCTACTATATGCAAAGCTCTGTGCTACCTGCTTAGAAACAAAGCTTGACTTGAAGATGTGAGACTTAAGAAAATAGGACCATTGCACATACTGGCAAATAGTGGCAACAGTTTTCATTATCATCATCATCATCATCACCACATGCGTATGGTATTATCTTTAAAATAGAACTGCAATAAATGTATGTCTGGGGATATAATCAACTGCATAAGAGACCTCAATACCTTGTCTGTATATAGACTGTTATATGTTAGGGCATTTTCAAAGCTTTAAAACAGATGAGCTGATCAGGTTAACTCTCTGTCTCTGTCTATCTCTGTCTCACAAATACATACACACACTGTTTGAAACAGAATTCAGTTTGCTGTAACTAACTGGAGCCTATGATTTGAAATTCGTAAGAACACTTAATGCAATGAACAAGTCTCTCAATTTAAGGAGCCATGGCAATGTAATATGCAAGAGTCATTTCACTATTGTTGAGTAACACAAAATCCTCCACGTGGAAATCATTTAAACTTTAATTTTTTCACATCACTGTGACAAAGACCTTCTCCTACCAAAGCACTTCATAAAACATTTCAAGTCTTTTCCTACTAGCCTTTCACACTTCTGTAAGTGATAGAGGTCAATGTTTCCCTCATATCACTTTTAATTAATACTTTAGAAAGATAAAAATTCAAGACCTAGCTATTTATTTGTACTAGAAGACATAATGGCAATGTCATCGGGTATTTATTTATTCCTCCCTCTCAGTTCTCTCAGCATCCTAAATACAAAACAGATGTATTTTCTCTAGGCTTGACATGCTAAGTGTCATGTCTTATACAATGTGTTTTGGTATAAAGTGCCTGATATGATACTTATCCAAAGGTCTGGTAAGCTTTCCTTTTCTATCCTCAAAGATAGATACACTGATATCCTTTTAAGATAGCTTTTACATCTATCTCAGTATGGACAACAAATTAGCTTATTTTCTTCCATGTACTACATACATGATATTCCATCTCCCAACTCTGGGCATTTATTTTTACAGAATCATGCCTAGAATTCTCTCCCTCCTCATCTCCACCTCTTAACTAATCTGGCCTCCTTTAAATGTTAGCCCAAATCCTACCTTCTGCAGAAAGCCTTTCCAAGTCCTCCTTAACGTTAGCATCTTGCCTCTGAAATTACATTCAACATATATATATATGTATATATACATGTGTACACACATACATACACATATATATTAATATGCATGTATTTATGTATGTCTAAGTATATAATGTATGTATATGTACATAATTCACATATATTTATCTACTTGTATTACATATATTTGTAGATGATGTACACATATGTATACATGGATACATACTTATGATATAGTTTAAACACAGCTGTTTCAATATTGTTTCCCTTATTAGAATGCAGGCTTCCTTAGAGAAGCTTGAAAGAAGGATCTTAAAAAAACCAAACAGCTTTCTTTTGATCTCCAACACTTAGTATAGTTCTGGGAACATAGTAGCTTCTTAATAGAGGCTTGTCTCCTTGAGTTAGTATCGCATATTGCAAACTTCTTAAAGTCTCAACTTTCTCTGGCTGTGGAGTTTTCATTATACATTTCATTTGTCTTATGGCTACCTCCTTTCCATTTGCCCAGATCCTTTCCACCTGCATGAAGAGTTTAAGACCATTTGTATAAACTTCACAATTTCTCTTAAGCTGTTCCTTAGTTGAGTAACCATTAGCTGTTTATTTTCCAAACTTTTTTTTAAAGGAATGTGCCATCATTATTTGCCTTGGAGCAGTGCTGGATTTGGTGGGTTTCAGACTTGAGAATTGGAAAAGCATTTTCTTACTCTGATGTTGGAGGCTGGTGCTGGGGGCAGGCATGAGAGAATGACATCGTCATCCCAGAAGCATATTTAGACATGAAAGTTGTTTAGAATAACTCTAGAGTTACACAGTTTCCATTAAGAAACTGTGATTATGAATAATTGCCCTCAACTAATTTAATTCCATCCTCTTGGGCTTTTATTAGGGTGATGAGCTTAACCACATGAATTTAGTTAAATTGCCCCATCCTCTCTAAAGGAAAGAAAATTAATGGGATTGATAGAACTTTGGATGGGAAGGGAGAGGACTAATAATAATCATGTATTTCCTGCTGCCTCCTTTCCCATTAGTGTGATGAAATATAAGTAGGTGTTTAAAAACGAATTTAGAGTGAAGAAGTTAAGGAGATTAGTGTAACTTTAATAGGTATTCTCTACCCTTCTTAATAGTAAGTGGCAACAATAAATGAATTCAGTTAGCTTTAGGCTCAGTTTGTAAAGCATCTAAACACTAGATCTTTTGGAGCCAAGCTGAATGTTGATTCTTGGTCAAAATGAAGACTAGCACCAATTATTTCCTTATAGAAAGTCCCAAAGGTACTTCTGGGGAATCTGTACTTTAGGACTAGGAGTAGTTCACATGGCTACCTAGCAGCATGAATATTGCATTAATGAGCATTTTTGTTCAGTGCCACACACGAGTCTGTTGCAACCTGGAAACTTGATGAAACTTGAAAACTGGGACATGGAGCCTGAAGGGCTAAAATCTCTAAATAGAACCATGTTCCAAAGGAGACAAAAGAGATGAGGCTGAAGACAAGATGCATGAGAAAAAGAAACAGGTGCTGGGGAAAGAGAAGCAGAGAAAGAAAGAATAGAAGATTTGAGAACAGCCAAATGAGAAGAAGACATGAAAAAATTCTTTCAAAAGCAAGATGTGGGAAAGGAATACTGGAATATAAACTTTCCCCTAACCTTATTTAAGGTTTATTGGTTCATTTCTATGACTCTTTCCTTCCCACAGAGCTCTAGCCTTACTAGTTGCATGACCCTGGGCAAGTCATTTAATATAAATCAGCCTCAGTTTCCTCATCTATTAAATGGGGATAATAGTATCATCTACTTCACAGAGTAGTTGTGAGGATCAAATTAGATAGCATATAAAGTGCTTTGAAAATGTTAAAATGCAAAACAATGGGTCTCTGAAATCTAGATTCCATTTTAAATTGTCAAAGCTTAAAATTAAACAAAAGCTTTTGGGACAGCCTGCATGTTGATGAATTACTGTTGTTATTGTTGTTCTTATTAAAATAATGATAATGAAAAATAAAAATATTTCATCAAGTCATTTCTTCTTTCTTTCAAAATTTCCTTGTATTATTCCATGGCTATTTCTATTATCTGCTCACATTATCCTTTTACTACCATTCTTTACTACCACTTCCTGCTTTTCTTCACACCCTGTGCACTAGAACAAAACCTTTACTATAGAATTGTTTTATTCTCCTGGTTCAACATCCCGAGATTGAGAATCTAGAAGTGAAACTCAGTATAGAACCCAGGTTTCCCCATTGCAGTTTTATCAGATGTTTAGAGAGAAAATTCTTGCTTCCAGCAAGATAGTTGAGGAAGAAGCCTTGTCAAAACCAAGCTGCTCTTTGTCACATAAAGGAGTAAGAATTGTGTCAAATAAAGTAAAAAGCTTCAATTCAGTTTCAACAATTATCTATACATATGAAGTGAAGAACATGGCTACAGTGAACCACCTCTGATTCTGTGAAAAATTTGTAGAATTTCCACACCTTTAAGTAATACCATTGCATGATTTTCTGAGATTGCTTACCCTCACGCCATCTCTCTCTGATCTAATGCAGTACAATATCACTAACTAGTGACTATCAATGGGGTGGGACACTTGCTCACCAGAGGTTATTCCATCTTGATATGACTGGATTTTTACAAATAGCTATTCATGGAAGTCAACACATTCAAATGTGCCATGGAGCCATCCATCATTTCATTGACGCTATCACCCTCCTTATATAGCCCCATTGTCAGATGCCATTCTGAAAAATGTATTAAGAAAATAATTATCTGTATGCAGTAAAAGCTACATTTGAGGTGTTGGCGACAAAATTTAAAAGGAGTGAATGTCATAAAACATACAGTAATATTCACATTGCTTGTGACAAGGAATATTTTTGATATGGTTTAATTTCATGACAACAATGGTCATGAATGTGCATTTTGATAACTCAGAATCTTTGACTTTCATTGAATAAAACCAGATTGAATTTGCTACTCCCTGTGTGAAGTGATTTCTATTTCAGTTCAGTGAAGGCTTTCATACTACACACACGTACGCTATTCCTAGATTTTGTTGTGTTTTTAATTCCATGGTTTGTAACAATGGTTAATCCAACAAAATAAATGAAAACAATAACCCATAAAGAATATATTCATTGACTTTTAGAGATATTACAGCACCTGTTAGTATGAGGAAGCCGAGCATTTAAAGAATCATTCAAGTCCGTGAAATTGCATCTGAACACAAAGCAAAGTGTGAAAGAAAAGAAAAAAAAATGCCAAAAACTGAAAAAAAAAATTGCTGCTGTAAAACAATCTAATTAATCTTAGGAAAACAAGAAAAATTAGACCTGGAATCGAGAGAGCTAGTTAAAATTCCTATGGAGTATGGGGAAGCTCTCTTGAATTTGGAAGAAAAAATGAGAAAATTAGTTAAGTTAGATTTTAATCATTGCTATTAAGAAAAAAGAAACACTTGTCATGAACAGGAGGAGACAACAATTGGCATAATAAAAATGTGAATATATCATTTGCATTTACATTCCCCCCCCC
>JAQQSU010007712.1:0-13141 GCA_028627135.1 Pseudochirops cupreus
GCTCTCTAGGGATTCTTCTCCTAATTTGTAATACACTGCCCTACATAAAAAAAAAAAACAACGCTTTAATGTTTTTAAAAATTTCTTTAGCACACAAGTGAGAAAGTTTACTGGGTTTTTTTTTTAACCTTAATTTCGTGCACTGTAATAAAAAGTTTT
The DNA here is from genome assembly GCA_028627135.1 of Pseudochirops cupreus. NCBI lineage: Eukaryota > Metazoa > Chordata > Mammalia > Diprotodontia > Pseudocheiridae > Pseudochirops > Pseudochirops cupreus. The sequence goes on from JAQQSU010007712.1 coordinate 160, forward strand.
TTAAAAATCCCTACTGTCATTGTTTTATGAGATTCTTCTCCAAATCAGGTGGGTTTCATGGGTTGGGTTTTGTTTTGTTTTTTAGCCTTTTAATATTCCAGGCAAAACCTAAGTCAATATTTGTTAAACAATATATTCCCAATTTAAGACTACATAGAATGGTTTCATTTCTTATTTACATTCAGTCTGTTTGCCACTTTGCTCCGTTCTATGCATAAGGAAATGTGGAGGAGTAATAGCATACCTGACAACCACTGTGATATTTCTCTTTGTTTCTCCCTAACCACTAAAAAGACACATTTGTTGCACAGAACCTCTGTTCACAGGACATAAAATATGAAGAGGCCATCTACTCTAAACCAACTCATTTTATTTAGGAAAGTAAGGCCAAAGGGGTTAAGTATTGACCAAGGACATGCAGATGGTGACAGAAGTCAGATTTAAAGCCAAGGTCCTTTCCAAATCCATGGCTTTTTCTACACCATCACACTGGCTCTTCTCACTCTAGACCCAATATAACCTGGTACCACCTTTCCTATCCAATTTTGTATTCTCATTTCACCTCCTTTTTCCATTTCTCTGCATAAGGTAGATTAATCTCACTGTTCTCCAAACATATCATCCTTCCTCTCCCAGCCTCCTGAATCTTTGCTCCTGCTACTCCCACCATCTGAAGTACCTCCCCAAGGTACTCTGGCTACACTGACCTCTCCTCTTTCTGAAAACCCAAAGCACTGCTCAGCACTTTGGGCACTTGGCTAGCACATAACAGGTACTCTGAAACTACTTTGTTGTAACGAACTATGATGGGAAAGATTTAACAAAAAGTGACAGCCCTTAATTCTGCAAAAGACAGTGGCAGGGGATCCCCAAAGTTTAGTCAAAAGCATTTAGCATATTAGAGATTTACCACTGCTCCAGCTGCAAAATATAGACTTACCACAGATATCACATTTGATTTCTTGTATGTGTTCTTTGAAATCACCTACCAACTCTCTGAGCATTAAATGGTCTTACAAACATCATCTAACTCAGAGAACCTGGTTATTCAAAATTCACTTGAGGAAGGCTTATCCCAATACCACTTCTCTATCGTGAATATGCAGAGAAAGAACGGCTGACAGCAAGATACTCAAATATCTTTTTGTTGTTGTTAAAGTGAATTGGGGCAACTCAAAAAGAGGAAAAAATTCAAAGCATAGCTTCAAACACATAGGATAGCATATACAATCAGGCCCCAAATCAAGTAAACAAATTCTTTTTTTCAGGGTTCAGTATGGTTGTAGGACACCAGGCCAGGTGCTGTGGAGAAATACAAAGAAATATAATGGAGTACAAAAGCAACTGGTCTAGTCACCCAACAACTAAAAAAGCAAAGATTGGTTTGGAAGTTTGGTGGTTTTTTAGCTTGGGTTGGGTTCGTTTTGTTTTGTTTTAAGCAAAAGTTTCAAATTTAGTACAAGTGTAAGAGGCAGAGTTGCAAACATTTAAAGATTTTGCAAACACCGGACATAGTGGTTTAAAAAAAAAAATCACATCATCTCCATAAGGTGAGCACAGTACAGAAAGGGTTGGTGGTCTACTTGTCTGGCCAACCACTGATGAACACAGATAGCAATCATCACTGATGCTGTTATCTCCAAATATGCAGGTCAGCCATGCAAAATCTAAATAAAGAACACATTTATATGCACATCTGTGCTACATTCTAGTTTCACAGCCCTAAACAAGCCAATATCGTGTTCCTGTCTGCTACTTAAGGTATTGCAGATTAGAGTCTACAAGTCTCCATGGCAACAGCACAGTTGGCCAGAAAAAAAATACCAATTGTTAGAATCAGGGAGAAACATTTAAAAGCACACATGAAATCATAAGACCAAAAGAAAGGAGAAACTTTGAAACAACCACCTGCTTTAAAACATCTGATCAAGAACTGGGATTTGGGGGAATGCCTATCAATTGCGAAATGGCTGAAAAAGTTGTGGTATATAATTGTGATAGGATACTCCTGTGTTATTAAGAAATAATGAGGGGGCAGCTAGGTGGCACAGTGAATAGAGCACCAGTCCTGGAGTCAGGAGGACCTGAGTTCAAATTTAGTCTTAAACATTTAATACCTACTAACTGTGTGACCTTGGGCAAATCACTTAACCCCAACTGCCTGCCTTCCCCTGTCCAAAAAGACCAAAAATAATTTTTTTAAAAGAAATAATGAACAAAGTGGTTTCAGAAGCCTTGGAAAACTTATATAAACTCATGCAAAGTGAAGTGAACAGAACCAGGAAAACACTGTACACAGTAATAGCAATAGTACAAAGATGGTCAACCATGAAAGACCTAGCTACCTTGATCAAGAGATCAGTCCAAGACAATTCTAAAGGACCCGTGATGAAAAATGCACTCTACTTCCAGAGAGAAAACTGGTGAACTCTGAAAGAAAATTGAAGCAAACTTGGTTTTTGTTTTGTTTTGTTTTGCCTTTTTGGAGAGGAGAAGGTAGGGCAATTGGAGTTAGGTGACTTACCCAAGGTCACACAGTCAGTAAGTGTTACATATCTATGGTCAAATTTGAAGTCAGATCCTCCTGACTCCAAGACCAGGTGCTCTTATTCACTGCACCACTTATATGTCCCAATAAACTTGGTTTTGACTTTATTTTTATTGTTTTGTTTTGTATGTGGGTTTGGGGGGGGGTTTTGCAACATGGATAATACAGAAATACATTTTGTATAACTTTACATAATTGAAATCAAACTGCTTGCTTTCTCAAGATGAGGTGGAAGGTAGAGAATCTGAAACTCAAAATTTTTTTAAATGATTGTTAAAAATTTTACCATATGAATAGGAAATATTTAACGAAATAAACATTTTAAAATCTTATCTAACCCATTCTTCCTCTTTAAAGGCATGCCAGTGTCAAAAGCTTAAAAACAGCAAAAGTTATCAGTCAGGCACTAAACATTTAAGAAGTACCCTCCCCACCAAAATTCATTTTTTATCTAAGAGGTAGTTTAAAAAATGCCCCTTACCCAGCACCAAAATTCGTTTTTTATCTAAGAGGTAGTTTAAAAAATGCCCCTTACCCGGCACAAATCAAGGTTAAGTCTTACATATTTTGATTCTGCACCTTAGTCTCAAGTTAAATAAAATGTTAAATGTCTTTTATAAAAGCCTCCCACACTGATCAGGACATTCAGAAGTGGTGGAAATACGCTCTTTGTGTTTCAAAGAAATAACGAAATCATGGAGATCTAGTAATTTTCCTAATTATAACAAAGATGTGCTGCACTCATTCTAGTACAGAGGGCAGCCTGGGGTTTGGTAGGCTGGTAGGTCTCTGTAAGGTTACTGTTTTGCCCATAACAAGCATTTAAAATGCTTATTGAATCAGATAGTACTCTTACTTTAAAAAAACAAAACACCTCTAGGGCAGAAGATTCTACAATCAGGGGGACATACAAATAAAGACTGAGGATGAATCTAATAAATTATACAGAAAATTAGAAGCTGTGTAGCCTAGTATATAGACAGTTGGCCTCAGGGTCAGGAAAATCTGAATTCTAGTTTCCCCTCTGAAACATACTGGCTGTGTGACCTTGAACAAGTCACTGAACTTCTTGGTTCCCCCCAGGTAAATCTCAAAAATGATAAGCTGAATAGGAAGTTCTGTTCTGTACTGGTAGAAGAGATTTAATCAATCCATCAATGAATAAGCATTTATAAATCACCTGCTATTGTAGTCAAAGTTGCCACGACCAAAAAAATTTACCACTAGGTGACCAATCTTCTAAGATTTAGAACCCAAATGCTGGGTTCCTAACCTAGGGTCCATAAACTTTTTAATGTTTTGATAATAGTATTTCAAATTAATTTATTTTCTTCCTAAGTTCATATATTTTCTATTGTGCATTTTAAAAACTATTCTGAGAAGGGGTCTAGACTTCACCAAACTGTCAAAGGGTTCCATGACACTAAAAAAGCTTAAGAACCCCTATAAAATCTAAATGATGCACCTTTCCAGACAGCCACAAGTTGGTAAGCTGGTTCTCCAAAGACAAACACCAGTCCACTCAAGGATCACATTCACAGTCTTTCCAGCTCAGCACACTGCCACCAGAGCGACTCTAAGGAGGCAACATTCTGCTATTCCAGCTTCAAAGAACCCAGGATCACCTCTGACCCATGACAGGACACTGAAATGGGAATTCAGAGGATGTTTCCTCCATTAATCTATGGACTGTTTTAAATCCTAATTTCTGATTTCATTTTCACTTATTACCAACGTAAATTCACCCAGCTTGTCCTCCCCCACATAAACTGTGGGGAAATAAGGATTTCTTTAATTTCATTTTTATACAATCCAAGCAATGCTCTGGGCACAACGCCTTCCCTGACAGCAGCTGTTGTGTGAAACTGAATCATGAAAGTAAACCTAGAAATGAACGATCAGATCATCTGGTCCATTTACTTGCCAATGTCTTAGGAACAATGTTCCACACTATAATTTATTTTCAGTTATTCCAATTTAATTGTACATTGGTCATAGTTATAGGGCTTTGAATCCCAGTAAACTTTTTTTCTGAGGGACTGAAAAGTTCAGATGTATTATTTCTTCATCCATGAAATTAATTTCCATGTGATGAAACCTCCTCTCTCAAAGACCAAATCTTAAAGACTTGCCTGAGGCATCAAGAGGGAGTAAGTGATTTGCCCAAGGTCACATAGCCAGATATAGCAAAGGTGAAACTTTAACTCAGGTCTTGCTAGGTGTATGAGACCAGCTCTCCAACTGCAACAGCATGTTTTCTCTTTTAGGATGCTTTTCCTGATTTAGTCATATAGCCTGAGACAGATCCTTACCTATTGGTGTGGGCATGTCATTTAACCACTTATCCATCTGTCAAAGCGTAATAATAAAAATAATAACACTTTCACTACCTTTTAAGTAGTGGGATTACTGTGAAGATCAAATGAGAGGGTGTGAAAACTTTGTAGCCACAAAATATCACAGAAATGTAAATCAATGAAAAATAATGAGTCCTATATTTGTCCTCCGAGAAGCAATGAGAGACAGTCTATTTTCAAAAAGAAAAAGATAAATGTCCCTTGAACAATCTCCATTTTATTTTCTTCTGTTGTAGACAGGTACCATCTAGGACCTCATTGCCAATGATGTTGTCTTGCCATGTAATGTTGTTACATATGACTTCTCAAACCTCCAATAAAATCCCAGTCTGATGCCTTCATGGCGGGTACACAGATGACCCTCATTTCTCAAAGGCTTTGTCAACAGAGTACAAGCTCTGGCAGCTCATGACGCATTGGAGAGACTTCAAATACAGGTCTGAAAATAGATAATACTCGGTTTGAGAAACAGCTTCACCAACTGAGTTCAGAGAAGCTCACTGCCATATGCCTAATCACCAGGTGATATTTTACTTGGAGGGCAAGTAGGAAACATCAATTCCTGAACACCATGTATTGAGGCACATGAGAGCTGCAATATGTATTGGTGGGAGAAATACCCACATTGAAAGAAATCAGTAACCTTCTGAAGGAATGATATATATTTCCAACTGAACAAGCATTTGAAGACACACAATCAATAAATAGAGAGATAGATAAATAGACAAATAAATGAGTGAATGAATAAATAAATATGAAATTAATAAATAAACAGATGGGTGGATGAATGGATGAATGAATAGTCACTGCGCTTACTTTCTGCTGGATAGCTTGGTCCTGCATCATTAGTTCAATGTTTCATAGGCATCTCAAATTCAATATGCCTAAAACAACATTATCTTGTCTTTGCCTCATCCCCCAAAAGCAAAGCCTCCCTTCTTTCTAACTTAATTCCTATTGAGGTCACCACAGTCCTTCTAGTAACCCAAGCTTACTCAAATTTTGAGTCATCTTTGATTTTACACTTTGTTTCATCTCTACCTCTAAGTCTCCTTCATTCTACCTCCACAATTTATCTCCCATTGTCCTCTTCTGTCCCCTCAAAAGGCTACTACCCTAGTTTCCCTCTGCCTGGGCTATTATAACAGCCTCCTAATTGTCTCCTGTCACTGATCTGTCCCCTCTTCAATCTAAGCAGCACAATCAGAATGATACTCCTAAAGCACAGATATGACCAAGTCACTCCCCTGCTCAAAAAATGCCAGAGGTTCCCTCTAACCTCATAGATAAAACATGAACTCTTATATTGCATGTATAGCTCTAGCCTGCCTTTCCATGATTTCCCAATGCAAACCTGAAAGTTCAAATAAGCTGGCCAATTCCTCACCAAATGCAACTCCTCGTTACCCCACCTGAGATGATCACTCATTACCTTCAAAGCTCAGCTATACCTTCTACGGGAAGCGTATCCTGATTCCCCTATTCCCTAGCCCCATAGCTAGTACTCTTCTCCAAATTCTCCATGTGATTTCTCTTCTTTTCAATAAATATAGTGTCCTTTAAGGACAAAGACTGTTTCTTCTTGTAATCTCATTCTATCCTCAGGGACTGGCACACCTTGATGGCTTAATAGATGCTTGTCGAATTGATTTTAATATCACACAGAGACATGATTTGTAGCAGAAAGAATACCGGACTTGGAGTCAGATTAGGCCTGGGATCAAATCTCAAATACATCAGTTAATAGTTGTGTGACCCAGTACAGACAGATCAAGCTCCAGAGCTGAGTGAAAATAACAAGTTCTCTTAAAATATAGTTTGATTAAACTTAAAAGACAGTTCAATTTTTTAAAAAAATCTACGTCCAAGTTTTCAGCCATGTTTCCTCTGCAAACATGCTACCTATATTATCAATTTATCTAAAATTTTCTACTACCAAAGTACAGACTAAAAAATGTAAGAGTGGGGATAATACTTTGAATTCCCTTCATAAATAGCAAGTCTAATTTTCTTCCAAAGGAAAAGCAGTCTTTTAGCTCTATCAAATCAATTTAATCTAAAGATAACAGACACGTTAGATTTCTGCGTGGGAACAAACAACACAAACTAAGAGATGCTCATGAGTGCTGTGCCCTTTATAGTGAGCAGTCGCCTTGAAAAAGTTAAGACTCTTATCTCAAGGATACTACCCATTCTCACTGACATATCTGGAACGATAAAGGAGCCCAGGAGTTTATATTCACACTTTGTCTTTTAACAAAGTACTTTCCAGTTTGATCAAACAATTAGTTCGATCAATTAGTTCCAAGTAACATTTGGCAACTTCCGAAACACAGATCCACCTTCAAAGGTCTGGACTGTACTAGAGGTAGCTCCCCAGAGGTGCCCTAAACACTGAAGGTAAGTCCAAAAGAGAAGTTCCAAAAACGATCTGGTGCTAGAGAAGCATCCCCGAAATCAGTGAAGAGTTTATCAATGACATTGCTCTAGACAAGAGCAATGCCAACAAACTCAAATAGGGAGGGGAAGGAAGCAGGCATTAAATTGTACATAAGGATCCCTGCTGCCACAATTTATCCTAGAAAACAACATGACAGCATTATCTATGTTCTGTTGCATTTTAATTATTTTCTTAAATATCTTCCAATTACATGTTATTCTGCTTCTGACTCACTAGGGAATAGTGCAGGCAGTAAGTTTCATACCTCTACTGTGGAGACCCATCTCCTTATTTTTGAACATATTTTTAAACAATATGACACTTGAGTTTTTCCTCTTGAATTTTTCCTCTAAAACATTATTATTATACCAAAATAATTAATTCATTTCAGCCTAAAACAAAAGGTTGATTGCATGCAAACTATCTCATCCAAAACACTGTCATTGGGGCCTGATCCTATTATAATGAACTACTCCCTGGGAATACACTGTTGTTTCCCTTTTAGAAGCAGCCTGACTTCCAAGTCCTTGAAATATTACGTGCACAGTGGTAGAGGTTAGCTTACTATGTCCCAATTACCCTGAGTGCCGTGGAGAATGATACAGCCAACATGACACTGAAGACAAGCATTCTTAAGGAAGTATTCATACTTGTGGAATATTTTTCATCTCAAATTCTCAGGGAATGAGCATGAGCTTCCATTTCCCTTCTAAAAATCTTTCTTTCAGCATGCAGTTCCTGTTTACTGGATTTCTCTCTTCCTGTTTAATAATACCACCTCTGATCTTAGAAAAACAAAAACTTAAAGGAATCTATTTTTAGAGGAGACATTCACTGGGGTAGCCTTATTTAATCAACAGGATGCACAACCGTTTATACCAAGCCAAGTCTACTGCTTTGTTCACTCTTGTCTTGCTAATACCAAAATAATTTCTTGTACCCAAATGCAGTGTATTTTAATGAATAAAAGTAGCTTTAAAGCATATTTCTTATCACTATGAAGTGCATTTGCTGTATTTTTTGATTCAAGATTACTAATGAGAGCTGTTTTTAGTCTTCTAAAAGTACCTCCCTTTAGAATTATTTGGCACACAGGTCAACAGAAATCAAGGAACTTTTAAATCACTTTTATAATCTTCATTTAATTAGTTACTCTATCCATTTAACACATTTATGTACCCTGTATTACAACATATGTGCTGTTTCCTGTTTTTTCAATGGTGTTATATGGTAGTATATCACAATCGCTGGATGAAGTTAAAAAGGAAAAGCCCAATGTAGAACAAAGGGTCCTTTCTCCATGAGCACAGGGCTAACTATACTACTACAGGGACTAACTTGTAAGAAGTACTTGACACTCCAGATGAGCCAGCACATAGTCTCCTTACAACAACTGTATTCCTTGGAGCTGATCCATCAGCTACAGATAATAGGATCATAGATTAAGGGTTGGAAGGAGCCTTAAAGATTGCTTAGTCTAATCATCTCATTTTATAGAGGAGAAAACTGAAGCTCTGAAGCTTAACTGAAAGTTTAAGTGACTTTGTTGAGGTCACATCTGTAATAAGGGGAATATCCACATTTGAACCCAGATCCTCTGATTTCCGTGCTTTTTCCACCAAATCTTCCTACCCCTCTTCATTCAGTTTCATCAAATCACTTAAGACTATGTTTCAGTGACTCACAAATAAAATAAACTATTGCTTGGGAAGACAGTTGTTAACCGTTCCTTGAACACATTCGCATCTAACTCAGTACAGTTACACAGTGCTAGACATCTCTTCAATACTATTGACTACATTCTAAGTGACCTTCACCTGGTATAAATCGAAAAGCCGATTTACATGTCATGTCTGTCCACCAATGACATGGCCACACAACTCAAAGATATTGTTTAAATGGCAACCAAAAAAATCATAAGAATTTTGGCAAGGCTGTGGAGAAATATGAACTCTAAAAAAATTGTTGGTGAGACAAGGATCCACTCATATTGAAGAGAAATGCAGCAACATACAATGAGTAAAAGGGCTTTTCACACCACCTAGTGATTGCACTGACCATAGGATCAAAGATGCTAAGCTAGAAGATTTTTTTCAGAGACAATCCGGGCCAAACCCCACATTTTGTTTTTCACAGATGAGAAAACTAAGTTTCAGTGAAGGTTACTGGAAGTCACAAAAGAAACAAATGTCAGAAGTGGGAGCTGAGCCCAGGTCCTTGGAATCCAAAGTCAGTGTTCTCCTGTACCACACTGCCCCCTTAATTGCTTCAACATTTTCTTAAGGATAAATGGAAGAAAGTGACTCTCAATAAAAGAATATTAATGGCTGCTATTTTTTAATAGCAAAAGATTTGAGTCAACCTATATGTCTAATAATCTAAAGAGGAGCTACATAAATAGCAACAGAAAGCGCGACGGAATATTGCAGTGCTATAAAAATGGTAACTATGAAGAGAAAGGAAAGCCAAAGATGACAGGACTTCAGACGGACTAGGAGGAGCAAACACAGACCCTCCCTGTTTTTGTTTCATTTGGTTCTGCTTCACTGCATACTGCTCCTCATTTTGTGCATTATACACAAAGCCTCAAACCCAAACCCAAAGATGATATCTAAGAATGCATAATGCTACAAATGGTGTTTTCTTACTTCTTCGGTCAAACCTAAGGCAAGTCAGGCAATCTCTCTAGACCTTGACTTTCTCATCCGCAGACAGAGTTAGACAACATGGTTATATTTCAGCTATGTTTCGTCTCTAAATCCATGCTGCTATGACAATCCAAACAAAGTAAGAATTTGGTTTGGTTGAATAACTGTGTTTCAATCTAATATTAGAGAAAACTAAATGACCTCTTCAAATTATATTACATGAATCCTATTGCTTATTTACTGAACAGAGGTATTAGTTATTAATCTACCCAAGGGTGGCAAACCATAAACCAGAGAAAATAAGGAGGAATTGACTCTAATTGGGAGGTAGAATATATTCATCCAACCCAAAGATGAATAGTGTGAGATTCTAGGTTTGAAGGTCACGTGACTGACCATGATTTGGCACAGAATCTGTACAGACAGATTCTGTCACTCAACTTTAACTGTCTTCTGCCTAATTTTAGAATGAGGATAAAAGAGGAGGGAAACTGGATTCATCAAAGAAGAGATAATACAAGTAAGCAGTGATTAGCCATAGCCATCACTTCACCTGAGTAAAAAAGCAAAGTGAATAAGGTTTTCCATTCCTTTTTTCAGTCAGGCAACAAGTATTTATTAAGCACCTACTGTGTACAAAGCAGTAGAAATTCAAAGAAAGGCAAAGAATAGTTCCTATCTTCAAGGAGCTCAAAACCAAATGGAGGTAACATGCAAACAATTATAAAGAAAAAAAAGGTATACACAGGACAAAATGGGGAACACCAGTGTCACTGGATTATGGAATATGTGGGCTGGAGTAAGGTGGAAGAAGAATGGAAAGATAGGAAGGGGCCAGGTTATGAAGGACTTTCAAAGTCAAATAGATGATTGCAGGGAGATCAGCTTGCAGGATCTTGCTAGTCCAGGAATGAGGTGATGAGGGCCTGTACCAGGATGGGGGCAACACCACAGGAGAAAAGGGAGAGCAAATAAGAGAAATGTTACAAAGGTAAAAAAATAAATAAACCCAACTTGGCAGGAGGGGTCACAATACTGGGTGACTAGAAGGATGGTAGTAACCTCAACAGTAATAGGGAATTATGAAAGGGTGTAAGAGTTTGAAAGGATAGAGAACAGTCCCATATAACACTTTCAAATTTTTCCTAGATGTAGAGCAAAATATTTCGGTTTTTGTATTCACAAATGTTATTGCAGTGTTGAGGGATAGGCTATAGTAGATTTAACAGGTAGAAATTAAAAATATCTTTTGTAGCTTACTAACTTAGCTATTCCCTTTGACCCAAAGATATTTCTCATAGATACACACCATCCTCAAGAGAATCAAAGATAGAAAAAAAAATGTTTCATAAACCACAAAATGTTAACAGCAGTATTTCTTTGTTCCAAAGAACAGGAAATAAAATAGATGCTCATCAGCTTGGCCACAGATTGAAAAAAATCATGGAACATGAATAGTATGAAATATTACTATGCCATAAGTAATAATAAATACAAAGACTATATATCATGAATTAAAGCAAAGTGAAGGAGTCAGAGCAAAGAAAATAATATTTTTTAAACTACAAAAATATAAATGGAAAAAAGAAAAAAATGAAAACTAGAGATCAAAATTTACCCCAAAGAGTTTATTAAAAAAGGCTTCTTGGGCTCTTTGTTGAGGTAGGGGACTATGGAATACTCTCTCTATTTTCAAATTTGGGTAATGTTCTGGTTAATTTTGCTGAACTGCTATTCTGCCCTCTTTGGTTTTTTATTCTTTGTTATAGGGCCTGTTCTCAGGGAGGGGGTAGAGGACGGGTGTATTTGGACACAGAGGAGATACAAAAGGGTAAAAAACAGCCACATGTGCGTAAAACGATCACTGAAATATTTCCTCCCTTCCCTGTCCCAATATGTCAACCCTAGAAATTTCTTTGTACAACACTGAGCTATAAATAATATGAAAACTGCAGTATTGAATACAAATAAGTCTCCAATTAATATTCCAATACTAGGTATTTATGGTAATGGTACCTGGGCTAAAGATTATATTAATGCTATGAGAAAAGACAATTGAAAAGGGCATGCTTAACCTACTTGTTGTTGTTCAATCGTGTCTGACTTTTTGTGACCCAATGGACCATACTGCCCATGAGGTTTTCTTGGCAAGGATACTAGAGTGGTTTGTCATTTCCTTCTCCAGTGGATTAAGGCAAACAGAAGTTAAGTGACTTGCCCAAGGTCACACACAACTAATAAGTATCTGAAGCTAGATTTGGGTCAGCACTCTATCCACTGAGCCATCTAGCTGTACCAATTAACCTACTTAACCAGGACAAATTTAAATAACCTTGGCCCATCACTAATAAAGAAAATAAGTGCTATTACAAATAAATTGTATTTATTCATTAAAGCAAGTCTTACAGAATTTCTATGAGGAATTATTAGCAATGTGATCCAATTACTCTATGTGCTTAAAAGTAATGAAATGGCTTTTTTTTTTTAATTTCTAAAAGTTAAGTTCTTGTTTCTTGCTTCATTCAAATCTGGGAGAATTTTATGGTATTTGTCCTTATCTTCTGTAGTCTCATTCTAATTTCCTGAAATAAAACATTTTTTTAAATATTAGATTAACCCAAAAATTATTTTATAGAACTACAAAAAATAGTAACAAAATTCATTTGGAAGAACAAAAAGTCCAGAATATCAAGGCAATTAATAAAAAGAAATGCTAGGGAAGGTGGCCTAGCCTTACCAGATTTTAATCTGTATTACAAAGCAGCAGTCATCAAAACTGCTTGGTACTGGCTAAGGGATAGAGTAGTGGATCAATGGAATAGACTAGGTACAAAAGACTCAATCATCAATGATTATAGTAATACACTATTTGATAAGCCCAAAGACCCCAGTTTCTGGGATAAGAACTCACTATCTGACAAAAATTGCTGGGAAAATTGGAACATACTATGGCAGAAACTGGGTATAGACCATCATCTAACGCCATACA
>JAQQSU010007713.1:0-13141 GCA_028627135.1 Pseudochirops cupreus
ATATCTGAGTATGTGTATATATGTGTACATGGAGGGCACAAGATCAATTGAATAGGAAGGGATGATACTTTAAAGGGTGAAATTCTGAGGTGGGAGAGAGGATTAGAATGAGAGGAGACAGGGAGAGACAGAATGGAGTTAATCATCTCATATAGAAGAGTCAAAGGATAATTGTTACAATGGAGGAGAAGAACAGGAAGGCAAAAGGGAAAGGGTCAACCTTACTCTCATTGAATTTGGCTTAGAGAAGGAATGATATAAGCTCCAAACTCGGTATCCTGCCACACAGGACAGTAGGGAGGATGGGGATGAGAGGTGGGATGAGGGAGGGGAGGGCAAGGTCAGGGGAAAGGTTGCTTGAAGTACACACTTTTGTAAAGGGACAGGGACTGGGACAGGGTAGAGAATTTTTTTTGAATGACTTGTTTATTTACTTTTAGTTTACAAGATTCAGTTCCTCAATCACTTGAGTTTCAGATTTTCTCTCCTCCCTCCCCTGCACTCCCCGCTGTGGTGGCATGCAATCATGTATTGGATTTCATTTAAATGATGAGAGCAGAGTACATGCCAATGGTTTTTTGTGGGGTTTTTTTGGTGACAATCTTCTCCTATTCCAAATTTTGCCAACAATAAGTCTTTTTAAGAAAATTTTTTGTGATATTTCTCCCTACTAATAGAAATATGGACTTTTATGTAACTAACAAACTGCAATGGCAGAATGCAAGACATGATGATGTCTCTGAAAAGCAATAGAAGTGAATGGAAATTCAAAATGTAAGACAAACTAATTTGCCAACTCCATTGTTGTATAAACTGTTTTATACTCTTATATACAGAACTCTCTGTGTATATTGTATTATTTATCATAGTTGAACTGCCACTGATGACAACTAAAATGTCCACATGTCAGCTATCCAAAGAAGTATTTGGCAGTCTTCAGGATCTACCCATTTATATGATATTCATTTGTTTGAATAAATGGTTATTTTAGGGAATCTGGAGTGTAACTGAACCAGAAAGTTGAAAACAAGTATATAGAAATTAAGTCAAAGTTGGTAGGTATGATTGGATTCAATTGACCATTGGGGGCCACTGTTATATCACTGTAATATTATTGCATAATCATTTTATTACCAGTAAGTAAGCTAAATATTAATAAAAATACAAATTGGAAGTTACAGGGGCTTAAGGCAGGTTTCTGTTTTTGACAATTTTAATAGAATCATTTAAACTATTTTAAGCAATTTGATATGGAGAGCTTATATTCAAAAGCTAACGGGAGATTGGAAATGCATTTATCTAAAACTAACAGCTATAATTATAGTATGTTAAAGGATGCCCCAAAGAAATGAATGACAGTTTTGAGTTAACGCCTGCTTTTAACTGCTGATGTTTTGTTAAATATTGGTAAGGGAAAACTTATTTGCATCATTTGCAGGTTACATAAACTATTAGTAAATATAGCTTATGGTATCAGCCAAAAGTTATTTAAATAATTCCCAAAGACTCTTCTTCAGTAGACCAGACATTAATTTTCTGTTATATCTAGTATAAACAGGGAAGAAATTAATTTAAAAAGTAAATAAATATAGAAGAAGTTTTTGTTGGTTTTATATGTGTGTGTGTGCATATATAATGTATATCTATATGTGTGTATATGTATATACATACATACACAAACACGACACTTTGACTCTGAGCAGTCTTTGCTTTTGTTGGTTCTGAGACTCTCATCACATGTGCTGATGAAATTCATCTACTCCCTCTCTTTCTTGTTAAGTCTTACCCCTATTTTCACAAATCCTGCTTTGGATACCACCTAATATATTGGTGCCTTTCCTCTGGTTATGGTATTATTTCATAGATACTGATTTACCACTCAAACAATCTGCATCTTTCACTGTAATTTCTTTCTAACCTACTCCAAACTATAGTCACCTTTGATCGGCAATAAATTCATTTTGAATTCTTTCACAATTGTGATGTTTCATGAGTCTCAGCAAAAAAGCAAAACTAAAAGAGACATGATTTGATGCAGTGATCAATTTATGTCATTAAAATATTGTGAAATTTCCCCAAAGTACAATTTTCTTTCTCCCATTCAATTCTGGGTGAAATTCATGGTCTCTCCCAAGTGTCGGTCCAAGATAATATATTGATAGACTAACACAAGAACACTAACACCCATTTAATAATTTAAGATATTGTGAAATTGATCATCTCAAAGATAGGGAGTCTGTGGAAATAGAAATAACTCATTCACATAAAACATAGGTCATGGATTTAGAACTAGAAGGGATTTTGAAGGTCATCACATCAATACATTCACTTTGCAAATAAGGAAACTGAGGAAGAAAGAGGTTAAGTAACTTACCATCTGTCACCCCACAGGAAAATATCTGGGACAGGATTTGAACTCACATCTTCTTCAAACCAAACCTCAGGCTCTATCCATTATCTTTTAATTTTATGTAATGTGCTAGAAATTGTCTTTTTATTAAAGGTGCTAATTGAAACATTGAAGGCCATCAACTGGTTCTGTTTATATGTTGCAATTGCCAGGAAATCACCAAGTTATGCACTTTCTATAATGGTCTCACCATCTTTCTGGGCATCTGTGTACTTAAAGGTGTACTATCCAGAGAAACAAATAGTCTTAGTCCTGCAAAAAGTATTTTTCTGAAATTTGTATATGGTTAAAATCAATCTTTTTTTCCATTAAATACTAAGCAATCACTGATGTTTTCTTTTTAAAATAATATTCTACTTTTTTCAAAATTGCATGTAAAAATAATTTTTAACATTAAAAAGAAAAATCTGAGTTGCAAATTCTCTCCCTTACTCCCTCCTCCCTTTACTCCCTTAGGAATTAAGCAATTAGATACAGGCCATACCTATGCAATCATTCAAAACATATTTCTATATCAGTTCTGCTAAATCACTGATTGTTTTCAAATTTACCAATAACTATGCCTCAAAATATGCCTTAAAATTTGCATAAAATATAACAACAAACATTCTATGGAAATATAATAAAATAATATCAGAACATGTGAAAAATAATTTGTTCAATGACAAGGAAAATGTAGGAAATAGTAAATCAATAAAAAGAAACTACAAAGGAAAAACTAAGTGCACTTTGGAAGATGTTAGAGAGACAAAATGTTTTCTGACTTTTAAATAATCTGGAATAAAATGCAAGTGCATATTCTGCTATATTTGCTTAGAATTTTAAAAAGCAATTAGAACATTAATTTTATCACAGAAAGGGAACTATAGCAACATTGGCACAGGAAAAATTCTAAACAAATAACTGATTTTTAATATCTCATTTAACAATAATTTGAAAAACATATTATATGGCCAATGATCCTATTGAGCCAATGAAATCCAGCAATGAACTTTGGTGAGTACAGAAATTGGCCTGCAAGCCACAAACAATACAATATGCCTGAAGCCTTCTTTACTCACTTAGCTCACCACCAGCAACATTCAGGTTGACACAAGAAACAATTCCCATTTATTGGGAAATACAGTGTCTCCCTGTGAAGGAAATAGATCAGAATTTTAACTAACCATGAGATTTCGTCTTCTCACTTCAAATTTAAATAGTAATGATATAGCATTTATAACAGTAGACGGTACTATAAAAATAAAATTTCTTTATTAAAATCAAATGTTTTCCCAAACCTCAGCGTAGTATATGACTTCTTTAAAAAAGAAAATGATTATTAAATTCAGCATTTGTAAAATTCTGACTTTAAATATTTTTGTTTTCATTTCTAGTGAAAAGGGGAAAAAGAGATATTATCCAGACCCTGTGTATAAGAGAGTGCATATCAAATGATGAAAAGTTAGTTTCAATTATGAGATAAACACATATGTAATAAATAGTGCATAAAGAACATTCACCAGTAGGTAACTCAAGCCCGACATGTAAAAGACAGAAATCATCATCTATTCTCTGAAACCCTCCCCTTTCTCAACATTCTTATTACTGACAGAGACATCATCATCCTCCCAGGTATCCAGGTATGCAACCTTAGCATCATTCTCTACTCCTCCCTTGTTGACCTCATATATACAATCCTCCCCCCACCCCACAGCATTAGGATGGTGGGAGGACTCTTGACTGAAATAAGACAATTATTGTGAGGATGCTATTTAAGGTTTTGAAGCTATTAAAATGCTCCAAATTTCATATATTGAAAGCATTTTATTTAAAGGTAAATAATATAGTCTTGAAAAAAGGGGAAAAGTCTTCAGTATCAGTTTAATGATTTTCATTCACAATAGTGTTTTAAGCTTGGGACCAGAATAATATATGTTAATAAAGGTGAGGTCAGCTCTGAGTATTAAGGCAAGAGCATTAAGCACTAAAAAAGCAGATGCAGAAAATTACAAGTCTCTCTCTAAGAATTGCATATCAGTGGTCACCCTTGTTATTTTTCCAGTCCACATGTTCACACAGGACACCTTTCTGCTAATGCGGTATGCTCCTCCTCTGAAGACTGCTAAGTTCTTTGTGAAGTCAAAGTTTTAAGTCCTAAAAGAATGTCAAGTAAATTATTTTTATGCCAAAAGCAAAAACAAAAGTCTCATTTATATGCTTTGCTTTATTAGTTTATATTGAAAAATGAATTTGATGTCTTCCACCATATATATTATACCATGAGGTAAAGAATGATGCGCAAAAAATAGCAACATAACAGAAACAATGTAAGAAATGTTACAGCCCCTATTTAACTCTATTGGCTTTACTGTCCTATTAGGTCAGTGACAGAGAGTGCTTAATCTCCAAGTTTATGGATTTAATTCATTATGAATCAGATCATCATAAGTAAAGCCTTAGACACTTACTGGCAGTATGACCCTTGGTAAGTCACCTAGTCTCCTTCAGTCTCATGTTCAAAATTATAAAATGGGAATGATAATGGCACTTAACTGCAGAGGGTTGTTGTGAGAATCAATCAAATAACTGTTTTAAGTATTATATAAATTTTATATATATACATTTATTACATAAATTATTTAATTTGGTATTATGTTAACTTAATATTAATTATACTCAGATGATCATTTAATCAATTATTTTGATTTAATATTAATTTAAATATTTTACTTGTTATGAAATATTACATAAATTATTACACTGTTGACATATGGTCTACGTATATAAACAGGTAATTCGCAAGGGAAGATACCCAGGCATTCTAAAGCCATTTTTTTTTTAATGTTCCAAATCAAACTACTTAAAGAAATGCTACAAAGAAATTCCGAGCATATCTCTCATACCCATCCAACTCGTAAAAATGAAAAAAAAAAGTAAATTATTAATGTTAGATGGCCTGTGGCAAAGCAGGTACTTTGTTACTGGATTTCTGAAGGGGTACAACCATTTTGGAAAGCAATTTGGAATTAAACAATAACTTATTCTTAGTAAAAAGTTACTATCACCACTTGCCCTTTGACCCAGTCTATACCACTGCTAGGCCTATACCCAACAGAGATCAAAGAAATAGGAATGGTCTTATATGTACAGAAATATTTCATAGCTTTTTTGTGGTGGTAAAAGAAAAACCTGGAAACTAAAGGGTTATCCATCAAGCAAAGAATAGTTGAATGGAATGTGTTCTATGATTATGATGTGATTCTATTGTGCTGGAAAAAAAATTAGGAAATAGATGATTTCAAAGAGACATAGAAAAATGAATATGAAGTGATACAGAGTGAAATAAGCAGAACCTGAAAAGAATTCACATTATAACATCCTTATTGTAAAAGAAATTTGGAAGACATATGTTAGCAGATGAAGAATGGAATGAGCAGAGTTAGGGCAACAATTTATAAAATGACAACACTCTAATAATTTTTTAAAAGACCTTCAGTGATTTATATTTAATCATGGCTCAAATATTTTGCTCTTGCATTTCAGTATAGACCAACAAGCACTGTCTCCTGCTCTATTAAAAATACTTTTCTACTTTTCTTTCCTACTGCTCAGAAAGGGCACATCTCCCTGCATGTTCTCTGCTTACTCTTTCCCTTATGACAAGAATAAGGAGAAAAAAAATCAAAGTAATGTCACTATCCACAAAACTTTGTTATATTCTTTTCCTACTACTAGAAAATTCCACATATCTCAAGTATTAAGATTATACTTTATGAAAATTAAATATTTCATTAAAATGGTTAATTGTGGCATATAGTGGATAGAGAGTCAGACTTAAAGTTAAGAAGACCTAGGTTGAAGACCTGCCACTGAAACCTAGAGGTTGTGTGATCTTGAGCAAATCACTTAACCCTTTGGTGTCCCAGAGAATTTTCTAAGACTCTAAGGAAGGAAACAAGCAATTATTAAGTGCCAACTGTATTCCAAGAATTGTGCTAATTGTTTTGGAAATGGCATCTTATCCACACAATAATTCTCTGGGGTAGATCTACTATTATCTCCATTTTGCATTTGAGAAAACTAAGGCAAATAGAGATGAAGTTACTTGTCCATGGTTATACAGCTGATGAGTGCCCAAAGCCAGATCTGAACTCAATATTAATCCAGGCCCAATGCTCTATCCACTGTGGTCTACAAGTTGCTGAGTAGTTGCTTAATAACATTGTTAGAGAGGACTTCCTTAATTTTCATTCAGAATTCCTTCTACTAATAAAGATATACAGATTTAGTCCTCAAAAAATGTGATATTAAAGAGAACATAACTTTTATTCTTCTCTGTGCCCACTAGAACCTATTTTAAACACATTTATGTAATTAATTAACAGTTAACTAATTAGTTAATATTATTGGATCACTATTTTCTCTATTGTGAACAGTAAGTACTGTGATTACTTCTATAAATCCCTTTCCCCATAAGATTGGTCCCATGTTTTTACATTATGGTCATTATTCAGTCCTTTCCTAATCTGGATTCTGATATGATAAGATAGGTACTGCCTAAGCCAGGTGGCACAGTGGGCAGAGTACTGGACCTGAAGTCAGAGAGATTCATTTAACTAAGTTTAAAACTGGCCTAAGACACTTACTAGCTGTGTGACCCTGGGAAAGTCATTTAACCCTATTTGTCTAAGTCTAATCATCTGTGAAATGAGCTAGAAAAATGGCAAATGTCTTTAGTGTCTTTGCCAAGAAAATCCTAAATGGGCTCATGAAGAGTCAAGAAAGACTGAAACAACTGAAAAATCAATAAAAGCTGTATGATTCATTTAGGCCTAGACAAAGTACAACTTTACAGCTACTTTACCACTTCTTGTCCCTTATTTGGAACTCTTTCTACATCCTACCCATTCTTAACAGTCTATCTTTGAAGATGTTCCACAGCTAAGATCACAGTGATAGTGACAGAGTAAAAAGTGAGCATGGACCTTCTTGTTTCAAGCAAAGAAGTTATGTGAAAAAAAAAAAAGAAATAAACCCCTCGTTTCACTCATTTTTCCTGCTCCCTATTTTTCTTGACTTACTCTATGATGATATCTCTCATTTAACAGCAGTGCTTCTTTACAACTCTTGTTCACTCCTTGGGAAACCAGAACTCTATTTTGACCAACATGGCTTACCTTTTTCGCCTATGAGCATTCTCTCTCCCAGTAATTGTTTTCTACTATTCAGCAAGATATTCTACGTTTCATAATAGATAGAGATTTGGACTTGAAAAGAACTAGACTTAATTTCTGCCTCTGACTCATTGGTTATGTGTCTGTGGATAAATCACTTAAACTCACATTTTTTTAGGCACATCTTCAATACTGTTATTTATAGAGAGAAGACATGGATTTACCTTATTAAAGTTTCTATGAAATAACAATTACAATTCTTTTCTTATTCACTAGAAAGCCTATCCTTCTTAAAGGAGTGTGTTGGTATTCAGGAAGAATAAAACACTGTTTTTCTTCACTTTGCTTTGTACTACTGGAAGAATACTAATAGTAAATAAGTTGTCTATGCTTATGTTTTTGGCCACAAGACAAATCTGACCACAATTCAAATTAAAATTAATGAACATTTTTTGTGGAAGTTAGTAAGCCTGAGAAATAAATATTGGATTCACTAAATATATATTTTTCTTCATATCTGATCTTTTATAGATAGTTTAGTCAAAATTATTTTAGAACTGTTTTTCAGTGATTATATAGATCTAGCATTAAATAATTCCTCTTGATAAGAAGGTCTATGCACCATTTCTCAGTCTTACTTCTCTTTTTTTCTCTGCTTCTGAAAACCACCAAACTCTTTATTTTAAAAGAATCATTTCATTCTTACTCGGAAAACAGTTTGACTTCTTGGATAGAGTATTAGGGTTAGAATCAGCAAGACCTTTTTTAGATATTTCCAATCACACTTACTAGATCAGGGAACTACTATTAATCTGGGTGGCTTGGGCAAGTCTTTTTTTCAAACTAGATCTCTAATTTGATAAAGGCATTGAACTAAATGAATTCCAAGGTCACTTTCAGCTCCTTAAATTTTGATGCTATGATTATAGGCAAATCAATTCACTTACCTGAGTTTCAATTTCTCATCTATAAAACAGATAAGAATGTCTCATATGATAGCTAACACTCAAATGAATAACTATATTTAATTTTTTTCAAGCCTTAAACCAAAATTTGAGCTAGTTTCCAGTTTGCTATCCATGTAAAGTCAAGTAAAATTAAAAAAAAATTTCATTAAGTACCCAGAACTATAGGCCAGGCCCTGTGCAAAGCACAGATTCAAAGAAAAACAAAGCAAAACAAAACCACAACAGTCCTTTCTCTCAAGGAATTTATGAAGTCTGACTGAGAAACCGGATTTCATAATGTTAGTAAATTATTTTTATTTAATTTTCAATTAATATCTATTTATTTTTATCTCCATACAATGTAATCTTTCCCTCTCTTACTCTCTCCACCCCCCCCCCCATTTTCCTGTAGGGTAAGATACCCAGTTTAGTGTGTATGTTATTCCCTCCTTTAGCCAAATTCAATGAGAGTAAGGTTGACCCATTCACTTTTGCTTTCCTGTTCTTCCCCTCCATTGTAACAGTTTTCCCTTGCCTCTGTTATGTGAGATAATGTACCCTATTTTGCCTCTCCCTATATCCTCTCATTATATTACTCTGTCACCACTTAATTTAATTTTTTAAATAGCATCCCTTCCTACTCAATTGATCCTGTGCCCTCTACAAATATTTACATACACTCACAAATAAATTCACATATACCCTCTTACACAGACATATATATATATATATATATATATACATACACACACACATCTATATTCCCTTCAACTATCCTCATACTGAGAAAAGTTTCATGAGATACACTTATCATTTTTCCATGGAGGCATGTAAATAGTTCAATTTTG
This sequence comes from Pseudochirops cupreus, assembly GCA_028627135.1. Lineage (NCBI taxonomy): Eukaryota > Metazoa > Chordata > Mammalia > Diprotodontia > Pseudocheiridae > Pseudochirops > Pseudochirops cupreus. The sequence goes on from JAQQSU010007713.1 coordinate 9,362, forward strand.
ATAAGTTTCTCATGATTTCTTTTCCCTGTTTACCTTCTCATGCTTCGCTTGCTACTTATATTTGAATGTCAAATTTTCTATTGAACTCTGTTTTTTTTCATCAAGAATGCTTGAAAGTCCTCTATTTCATTGAATAACAATATTTTCCCTTGAAACATTATACTCAGTGTTGTCGGGAAGGTGATTCTTGGTTTTAATCTTAGCTCCTTTGACCTCCAGAATATCGTATTCCAAGCCCTTTGATCCCTTAACGTAGAAGCTGCTAGTTCCTGTGTTATCCTGATTCTGTTCCCACAATATTCAAATTGTTTCTTCTTGGCTGCTTATAATGTTTTCTCCTTGATCTGGAAACTCTGGAAAAATAGCTGTAATATTCCTGGGAGTTTTCTTTTTGGGATCTTTTTCAAGAGGTGATCAGTGAATTCTTTCAATTTCTATTTTGCCCTCTGGTTCTAGAATATCAGGGGAATTTTGCTTGAGAATTTCTTGAAGGATGATTTCTAGGTTCTTTTTTTGATCACAGCTTTTTGGTACTCCAATAATTTTTTAAATTATCTCTCCTTCATCTATTTTCCAGGTCAGTGGTTTTTCCAATGAGATATTTCACATTGCCTTCTATTTTTTCATTTGTTTGTGTCTCTTTAATAGTATCTTGATTTCTCATAAACTCATTAGGTTCCATTAGCTCCACTCTAATTCTGAAGGAATTATTCTCTTCACTGAGCTTTTCAAGTCTTTTTCCACCTTGCAAATTTGGCTTTTTAAGGCATTTTTCTCCCTATTGGCTTTTTGGGCCTTTTTTGCTATTTGAGTTAATCTATTTTTTAAGGTGTTATTTTCTTCAGTCAGGTTGTTGACTCTCTTTTCATGATTTTCTTGCATCACTCTCATTTCTCTTTCCAATTTTTCCTCCCTTCTCTTACTTGATTTTCAAAGTCATTCTTGAGCTCCTCCATGGCCTGTAACTAATTCATATTTTTTTATTTAATTGATTTGTTTATTTACTTTTAGTTTACAAGATTCAGTTCCACAATCCCTTGAGTTTCAAATTTTCTCCCCTTCCTCCCCCTCCCCCCCACCATGGAGGCATGCAATGAAGTATAGAATCTGCAAATACTTTCACTTTGGACATTAGTCTGATTGTATAGAAGGGTTGTAACCAATGGAGTGTACAAAGGGAAAAAAGAAAGAAAACCAAACATGAAAAAGAATGATAGCAGGTAACTTGCTTCAGTCTCCATTTAAACTCTGGTCTTTCTAGATCTTTCTCTGAATGTAGATAGCTCCTTCCATCCTGGGACTTGTAGAGTTGTCTTATAACTGTGTGTTGCTGAGAAGAGTTCTGTTTATTAAAGTTGGTCATCACACATATAATGTGTCTGTGATTGCGTACAAGTATTTCCTGGTTCTGGTCTTCTCGCTTAGCATGAGTTTGTATAAGCCTCTCCAGGTGAATATGAAGACGGTTTCCTCCACACTTCTTATAGCACAATAGTATTCCATTATATTCATATACCACAATTTGTTTAGCTATTCTCCAGTTGATGGGCATCCCCTTAATTTCCAATTTTTTGCCACCACAAAGAGAGATGCAATAAATATTTTTGTACATACGGGTCTTCCTCCAACTTCTATGATCTCTTTGGGATACAACCCCAGAAGTGGTATTACTAGGTGAAAGAGTATGCAATTATTTATAGCCCTTTGGGCACAGTCCCAGATTGCTTTCCAGAATGGTTGTATCCTTTCACAGCTCCATCAACAATGCATTAGTATTCTAATTTTTCCACGTTCTCTCAAGCATTTGTCATTTTCCTGTTTTGTCATCTTAGCCAATCTGACTGGTGAGATGTTATACCACAAATTTGTTTAGATTTGCATTTCTCGAATCAATAGTGATTTATTTATTTATTTTTATTTTATTTTATTCTAGTTCACATGATTCATTTCCACGAAATTTTGAGTTACAAATTTTCTCCGCATCTTTCTCCTCCCCCTTCCCCCAATCTATTCTCTCCTATGTCTTCCCCCCTCACCCCTCTTACTTTCCAGTAGGGCAGGATGGATCTCCCTACCACAGTGCCTGTGTATCTCAAGTTCCAGTTTGATGTAGTTAATAATAATAATAATAATAATAATAATAATAATAGTATATATACATATATTTTTTTAACATTTGATTATAGAACTTTAAATTCTTGATTCTTTCTCTTTCTCCCTCATCACCCACCCCCAGTGGAAGGACAAGCAATCAAATACAGACTGAACATGTGTAATTACACAGAACTTCTCCAGAGTGGGCACATTGTGAGACTCTGATTACATGTCCCTTCTTCCTATCCTGCCCCCCATCTACTCTCTACCCTGTCCCCCTACAGAAGTGTGCACTTCCATCAGCCCTCCCCCCCACCCTCCACTCCCCTCCATCACCCCACCTCTCATCCCTCTTCCCCCTATTCTTCTATGTGGCAAGATGCCCAGTTTAGAGTTAATGTCATTTCTTCCCTAAACCAAATTCAGTGAGAATAAGGTTGATTCTTTCCCTTTTGCCTTCCTGTTCTCCCCCTCTATTGTAAGAATTATCTCTTGCCTCTTCCATGAGATGCTGAACCTCATTCTGACTGTCCCTCTCTCATCTCAATCTAATCCTCTCTCGCCTCAGGATTTCATCATTTGGATTATTGTCCCTTCCTATTCAGTTGATCTTATGCCCTCTATGGATTCATTTATACATATACTCAAATATGTGCTTGTATGAATATGTAAACCCTCTTATATAAATTTATGTGTATGTATATGTATACATACATTTGTATTCCCTTGCCCTATCCTCATAATGAGAAAAGTTTCATCAGTTATAATTGTCACTTTTCCATGTTGTCATGTAAATAGTTCATCTTTGATAAGTTCCTTATGATTTCTTTTCCGTGTTTATCTTCTCATGCTTCTTGTATTGGAGTGTCAAACTTTCTTTTCAGTTCTGGTTTTTTCAGCAGGAATGTTTGAAAGTCCTCCACCTCATTGAATGACCATATTTTCCCCTGGAACACAATACTCAGTTTTGCTGGGTAGGCTATTCTTGGTTTTAATCCAAGCTCCCTGATCTCCAGAATATCATATTCCAGGCACTTTGATCCCTTCATGTAGAAGCTGCTAGATCCTGGGTTATCCTAATTGTGTTTCCGCAGTATTCAAATTGTTTCTTCCTGGCAGCTTGCGATACCTTCTCCTTGGTCTGGGGACTCCAGAACCTGGCTATAATATTTCCTATTTTCTTTTGGAGATCTTTTTCAAGAGGTGATTGGTTAATTCTTTCAAATTCTGTTTTGCCCTCTGGTTCTAGAATATCCAGGCAATTTTCCTTGAGAATTTCTCGAAGGATGCTTTCTAAGTTCAGTTTTTGATCATGGCTTTCAGGTAGTTCAATAATTTTTATGTTGTCTCTCCTGGATCTGTTTTCCAGGTCAGTGTTTTTTTTCAAGGAGATATTTCACATTGCCTTCTATTTTTTCATTTGTCTGGATCTGTTTGATAGTATCTTGATTTCTCATAAAGTCATTTGCTTCCATTTGCTCCACTCTAATTTTGATGGAATTATTCTCTTCAGAATGCTTTTGAGATTCTTTCTCCATCTGGCAAAGTTGACTTTTTAAGGCATTCTTCTCCTCATTGGATTTTTGGGGCTCTTTTTTCATTTGAGTTAATCTATTTTTTAAGGTGTTAATTTCTTCAGTCAGCTTGCTGACTCTCTTTTCATGATTTTCTTGCAACATTCTTATT
>JAQQSU010007714.1:0-13141 GCA_028627135.1 Pseudochirops cupreus
CCCTCTATTTTTTCATTTGTTTGGATCTGTTTGATAGTGTCTTGATTTCTCATGAAGTCATTTGCTTCCATTTGTTCCACTCTAATTTTGATGGAATTATTCTCTTCAGAGTGCTTTTGAGATTCTTTCTCCATCTGGCAAAGTTGACTTTTGAAGGCATTCTTCTCCTCATTGGCTTTTTGGGCCTCTTTTGTCATTTGAGTTAATCTATTTTTTAGGGTGTTGATTTCTTCAGTCATATTGCTGACTCTCTTTTCGTGATTTTCTTACAACATTCTTATTTCTCTTTCCAATTTTTCTTCCACCTCTCTTATTTGGTTTTGAAAATCCTTCTTCTGCTCATCTCTAGCTTTAAGGCATTCTTCATGTTTATTGGAGGCCCCTGGTTGGGGCTCTCTGGCTGCACTCTCCTCCTCCCTCTCTTTGCCATGATCCTTCTCTTCCCCAAAGAAGTAATCTAGGGTTTGGGAGCTGTTCTTACTTTGCTTCTTATGTTTATTCTTACTCATGGTTGGTCAGTACATGATTTTTTTTTTTAAATCTCTGTGGGGCTCTGCTTCCAGAAGGGAAAGCTCCGTCCCAAATCGCTGGGGTCCTCCCAGCTGCCGTAGCTCTCAGGAAGGTGCTGGTCCCTTTCCTACTTACTTCTGGCTCACTGGATAATGAAGACTCCAGGACTGAAAGCCCAAGACTACAATCCGCATCCAGGCCGCTCAACGCGAGAGCACTGACCTCTGAACAATCGCTTAGTGCCCCTGCTGTCTGCAGGCTGCAGGCATGGAAGCTGCAACACAGAGGTGGGTGCAAAACCTCTGCCTTTTGCTTTTCCGCCATGGAGGCATTTTGGCCAGATGCTTTTCTGCCCTGATTTTGCAAGCTCTACTGACCTATTTCTGAATGCTGCTTGTAGCTGCCACTAATCCAAGTCTCCTCTGCTCCTCCCATCTAGCCGCCCCCAGGGCTCAGCCAGGGCTTCAGGCCAGGCTGGTTTTGGTTCGCAGTGCTGATATGGTTCCTTGTAGCTGAGCTGACTTTAGTGGAAGGTATATTTGTGTGTGTTGAGTTCTAGGATTAGTTTAGAATAATATTTTATGGGTATTTTGAGGTGGCTATGTGAGAGCTGCGATATGTTGTTGCTGCTATGCTGCCATCTTGGCTCTGCCCCCCATGGTAGAATTCTTCTGGAGTGGAGAGTGTTGTGTCCCAAATTTCTGTGGTTTTGTGCAGCTATTGTCAGAGCTTATTCTGAGCACCTGCCTCAGAACTGTGAGGAGGACTCCATCTCCATAGCCTCAACTACATCTACCATGCTAGCACTCCTCACACCAGGACTCCCTACCAAGACTGTGACCCAGATCCAAGCAGGTTAAAGCAAGAGAAACCTGCCTCAGCACCAGCAGAGATATTGCTGCAATTTTTGTCTGGACAGTTTCTTGGCCCCCCTACAATCTGTAGGACTGGAACCCAGGAGGCAACCTCTGTGACAGCTGCTACCTCTGCTGCCCAAGAGGCGGGGGCCAGACCTCACTCTTCTATCACCCAGGATCAGCAGAGTTCCTCTCTGACCTTTTACTTTCTCTTTGGTGTTTATGAGTTGACAAGTTTGAAAACTGCCACAGCAGCCAGTGATTCACTCTTCTGAATTCTGCTCTGGCCATCAGTGCCACTTGTCTGAGCTGGCAGGACTCACACAGGCCTATGATCCACTGTCTGCCTGGTGCAATACACCTTTCCTGTCAGCCTGCCAGGCTGCTTTCAGTGGGAGATTTGTTTCTGTGTCTTTGTTGGTTCTGTAGCTCTAAAATTTGCTTCCAATCATTTTTTTTACAGTTATTAGAGGTGATTGGAGTGGGAGCTCAAGGAAGTTCCTACTTTTACTCTCCCATCTTTGCTCTGTCTCATGTATTCCTATTTTGAATCACTTTAAATGTGTTAGATTTCACATTTAAATCTGGTCCTGGTCCCCCAACCATTTTCCCCTCCACTGTAAGAACTCTTTCTTCTGTGCCTCTTTTATATGAAATAATTTTGCCTATTCTTCCTCTCCCTTCTTTCCTCTCCTAGGGTATCACTCTTTCTTACTTATCCATTTTTATAGTATCATCCCTAACATAATCAATTCTCTTTTGTGCCTTCTTTCTACGTTGAATCCTTCTAACTGCCCTAATAATGATAAAGTTCTTAGAAGTCTCATGTATAATTTTCCCACATATAAAGGTAAACAGTTTATCCTTATTGAACCCCTCATGATTTCTCTTTAATGTTTACTTTTTTATTCTTTTCTTGAGTCTTGTATTTTAAAGTCAATTTTTATTTGTCTCTGTTCTTTTCATTAAGAATGCTTGAAAGTTCTCTATTTCACTAAATATGTAGATTTCCCCCTGATGGATTACACTCCTTTATTCTAGGTAGGTTTATTCTTGGTTGTGTTCCCAGTTAATTTGCCTTCCAGAATATAATATACTAAACCCTCTACTTCTTTAATATGGTAGCTGCTAAGTCTTGGGTGGTCCTTACCGTGACTCCACAGTATTTGAATAGTTTCTTTCTAGCTTCTCTGTAATTTGGCTATAATATTTTTATGAATTTTCAATTTTATTTCCTATAACAGATAATGCTTTCTCTTGGTTTTAGATAAACACTACTTATCATTTTAAGAACGATTCCATTGATATGTACACTTTCCATTGTTTTGATTTTTAAAAGAGGAATGGGTTTTATATTTTGTTAAAAGTATTTTCTATTTCTATTCATATAGAATAGAATTTTTTTATGGATGTGGTCAATTATGCTCATAATTTTCCTAATATTGAACCAGCCCTCATTACTGATATGAATCCTATCTACTCATAGTGTATGATCCTTATGTTATACTGCCATATTCTCCTGTTTAATATTTGATTTAAAAAAATTTTTGCATCAATATTCATTAAGGAAATTGGAATATAGTTTTCTTTCTCTGTTTTTGCCCTCCCTTTTATATGCATTAAAACCATATTGTGTGTTAACCGATTGAACCATTCTGGAAAGCAATTTAGAACTATGCCTCGAGGGCTATAGAACTATGCATACCCTTTGACCCAGCAATACCACTACTAGGTCTGCATCTCAAAGAAATAATGTAAAGCGAAAAAGATCTGCATTTACCAAAATATTTATAGCAGCTCTTTTGTGGTGGCAATGAATTAGAAATTGACAGAATTCCAATCCATTGGGGAATGTCTGAACAAATTGCAGTACATAAATGTAATGGAATGCTATTGTGCTATAAGAAATGATGAGCAGACAGATTTTAGAAAAATCCTGGAAAGACTTATATGAACTGATACTGAGTGAAGTGAGCAGAACCAGGTGATCACTGTACACAGAAAAAAAGCAAATTGTGTGATGATCAGCTACGATAGACTTAGCTCTTCTCAGCACTACAATGATCCATGACAAATCCAAAAACTCATGATGGAAAATGCTATCTATATCCAGAGAAAGAACTATGTAGGCCAAATGCAGATCAAAGCACACTATTTTCACTTTTTTGTTTTTTATTCTTTCTTTTGATTTTTCTAGTTTGTTCCAATCCTTCTTTCACAACATGTGATGTGGAAATATTTCTAACATGATTGCACATGTATAACCTATAACAGATTGCTTGCTTCTTGGGGAGGAGGAAGGTGAAAGAAGAAGGAAGAAAACTTTGAAGCTCAAAATCTTATAAAAATAAGCATTGAAACCTCTGTGTGTAATTGGAAAAAGTACCACTTACAAAAAGAAAAAAAATATGTGTCATTAAAGAAATATGTTAGGACTCCTACTTTACCTATGTTTTTTCAAATAGTTTATATAGTATTGGAATTAATTGATCCTTAAGTGTTTGGTAGAATTTACTTGTAAATCCATCTGAATTTGTGTCTTGATCCTCCCTGTCAGTAGAGTAGCTTTTTATGCTCATGCTCTTTTTTTTTTGTTTGTTCATATTTCCACCTTATTTCTTGACCTGGATATTCCTAATGGGTTTTGTTCATGGAATGGTTTGGGAAGAAACAGGAGGAAGGACACTATATCATACTTCAGGTTTTTTCACTTTTCTTTTCAGAGCTACTTCTTGGGGTTTGGAAGTTTTTGGCACTTCCAAGATGATGTGTTCCTCTATAATCACTCTCAGACCATTTGTCAAATCTCTTTAACCTCTATTGATCAAGACCTCCTGGAGCTGCTTCTGCATTTGTTGCCACCACCTAGTTCCATCCCTGGTGTATCATCTATGTGGGCTCCAGACTAATCTCCACACCCTTGTCACAGATCTTTCTTTTGAATCATCTCAGTTGGTTTGGGCTGTAAGAATGTCTCATTCAATTTTTTTGTTGTCTCTGTCTCCAGAATTCTATTTGAGGGATAATTTAAAGCTGTTCAGATTAAAATGTTGAGAGAGCTCAACTGTGCTTGATTTCCTTTACTCCAACATTTTTGCTCCACTCAGGTTTCTAAGTCAACAAACATACCTTTCATTCTATCAGCTTTCCTAACATGCCTCAGCTGCCTCTACTCTCCACCCCTACAACTTCCTTCTCCCATTGGTGAATTCTCTCTTGAACCTCCATTTGGGGGAAGAGCAAATCTCAGACATTCTTTATTCTCCAAAGTTTGCCATCATGCCATTTCAGATCCTTTTATTTATTTTCTTATTCTTAACATCCCATTATTATGTAATCTCCTGGAAGATATAGACTTTTGTTTATACTGGTATTTTTGGTGCTTTGCATAGTACTTAGCATATTCTAAGTTCTTAATAAATACATATTTTTTATTTATTTACCTTAAAGACCTTAATTTTCTCAAAACAAGTCATAAAATATCCTTTTCCTAAAAAAGGAAAACAAATGAAAATGAACACATTGTATTATAGATGAATTGCTGAGCATAGGTGATCTTTAAAAAAATGGGTAGGATATTGCAACAGATATCAGTACATAAAATTTAAACAAAAGTTATCTCTAAGGAATGATATAGCTCATAAAGAAAATATGGGGAAATAAACTGCCCATTTTCAATCTAAAATAGAAGAGGAAAATTTTGGTAATTTTTCTCCAGCACATCCTTTGAAACTGGAATACTTAATTCAGAGAGTCCCAGATAACAATCTCTCCAAGGGTGTCTTTGCCTATATGAAGATCTCCCAAATTATTCTAGGGGAAGCCTTTATACATTTATTTGGAATTTACAGAGGATATTGAGGATGATCAATATAATTTACAAAGAATAGCAAATTCAAGCATCATGTAAAGATCAAAACTCCATTGATAATCTGACATTACGCACACCATAAATTTTTAAAGTGTTATATAAATGTTACTTATTATTATTGTGCCACCACTTCCTGCAGATAAGTCATCATAGGTTATATATTCAAGACTCATCATGCATCTCTCCATTCATTTTTGGGTCACCTTTTATAGATAATTATAAAGGACTTTATTGATGTAAGCTATGATATGCTTTAAAATACTTGTAGATTAAAGAATTTTTTAAAAACAAGGAAATGATGATATACAACAATAACATGAGAGCAAAGCAAAACAAATATCGTATTTCTTCTACAAATAGTTCCATTTCCTTATTTCTCTGGTAACCCATTAAGGACCTAGAAGTGCCATGGCACCAAAGTTAATTGTTTTCCAATATTAAACTTTGATATATGCATCAGGGTTAAGTCACAGGTCAATATTAATCTTGGTATTAGCTAAGATAGTAATAGTAAAGTTCATATAAATATTTTAGTTCTCCTGAGATTTACTTTATAAAACTCCTATTTGTTGGGAGTGGAAAAGAACTGTATTTGAGTCATGTCTTACTCAGGAAGACTCAGAAACTTCTTTGGATATTAGTTGTCAACATCATACTTTATAGAGTCATAGAAACATAGAATTAGGTAGGCAATTTAGAGGTCATCTAATCCAATACTCAAATTGATTCATGAATTGTTTTTCTAAGTCTCACATGGGTAGTTACCCAGCACTAGTTTGAGTATCACAAAGGAAAATCAACCCAGAATATCACAACTGTCCAAGGGGAAAATATATGTATTAACAATATACTATGTGATAGAGGAACAACCCTATTAGTAACAATTTTATTATTTTGTAATTATTTTAATCAAAGCATCATTATGTTTAGAGAATGACCCAAACTGATAGTCAGCTTTAGCCCTTGGAAATGTCTCTAACACAAGACATATTAGAAGTAAAATTTATATAAATCCTGATCAAGGTAGTTTTTACAATACAATCAAAACAGTCACACAGCTCATAGTAAGGTAATAATTTACTCCATCAACCCAGAACACTAGTAGTTTAACCTTGGAGATTCATTTTTTCTTAAACCACTCTATCATTTTATAGCCACTCTCCTGGACTGCTTCTTCATCTTCCCTGCACCTTGCCACAGATAAAGGAAATAATCAAGGATCTCCATTCTCTTAGTATTCTAATATCTTCAAAACACTGGGAAAGAAGCGAATACTCCTAGATGGATCAATCATTGACCTTTTGCTTTGTTCATATCTAGTCACTGCTTCAAGGAATTACTTCAAGGGAAGAGAACTTCCTGATCAGAGGCTGATCAGAAAGAGGAGACTCAGTTGTACTTTTAGAATCGATAAAAACTGATAAAGATTTCATTTTGATATTAAATTAAAGACTTCAAATTATGTAACTTCTAAAATGTTTTCCTCAAAGAGTATTTCTAAAAGGGGAAAAAGAAGGGTTTTGTATGTTTCCACTAAGGGAACCTGTTTCATTTGGGGAAAAATCTTAATTAAATATCAGGAAATTATATTCTTTATATTGTGTATTAATCTTTATTCTCATGTCCTTAGTTGTGCCCTCTGGCACAAAGGACATCTCAATCCTCTACTTCAGAATTTGATTTTAGACAAGTGAAGACAGTGATCCTGTTCTCTCTCCTGTCTTTCCCTATCCAGATCATCTCCATTTTTTTCAACTGAGGCTTACACAATCGTTTTTTGTCTCATCTTAAAGAAATAGGACATAAATTTTGGAGGTACATTTGGAAGAATTATTAAAGAGTTATAGAGACATGATTAACCAGTCTTACAAAGGATAACTATTCTATGAAAATGATTGAAAATCACACCTTTTAAGACACATACATATATGTATACCAACAAGTATATGAATGTGTTTATTATATGCATGAAAACAGATGTTTAAAATGTATAAAATAAAAGCTATTCATTTGTGAAAGAAAGTTATTGCAAATGTTATGAACCTGATATTTTTCCTTCCACAGTACTCATTAAAAATGATTGCTTGTTTAAAATTAAACATGTTCACATGTTTTTGTTTATTTTTATGGAAGACTTGTCCTATTTACTTGAGGAAGGCATACACAATAAAAGATTTTTTAAAAAATGTAAGATATGAATTTGCATTTCTAATTAAAATCACTAGGTCTATTTTAAATGTCTATAAAATGTTATTTGAATGAATTGAACTTGTAATATATCATCTCTTACTCATAGTATCTAATTAAAGACATTATCATGAGCTTTTATATTTTATTCTTAGAAATAATAATTTCTCCATGCATGTTTCTGATCAAATATATACAATATAAACTTAAAATAATTGCACAACAGAACTATTCTATATCATTAAAAAGCCATTGTTTTCATATTTATCTACCTCTTAATGTCCTGAGTTCTCTTAAACTTTCAACTTAAGTGTCTGTCTTTCTTTTTTTTAATTGATTTGTTTATTTACTTTTAGTTTACAAAATTCAGTTCCACAATCTCTTGAGTGTCAAAATTTCTCCCCTCCCTCGCAACTCCCTCCATGGGTGCATGTAATCAAGTAGAGGATGTGCAAATATTTTCACATTGGGCAGTAGTCTGGTTGTATAGAAGGGTTGTAACTGATAGAATGAACAATGGGAAAGAGGAAACAAAACCAAACACAGAAAAGAATGAGAGCATGTATTTTGCTTCAGGCTTCATTTAAACTCTGTTCTTTCTAGATCTTCCTCTGAGTGTAGATATCTCCTTCCATTCTGAGACTTGTAGAGTTGTCTTATATCTGTACATTGCTGAGAAGAGTCCAGTTTATCAAGGTTAGTCATCACACATACGATGTGTCTGTGATTGTGTATACATTCTGCTCTTCTCACTTAGCATCAGTTTATATAAGCCTCTCCAGGTAAATACAAAGTCCATCTCATCTCCATTTCTTATAGCACAATAGTGTTCCTTTCCTCCCTCTTTTCACTCTATTATAATGAGTTTTTGTGTCTTTTCATGTTAGGTTCTAAACTTAACTGATTGTATTGATGCCTCTTTGAATCAGAACCAATGAGAATAACGTTCATATGATGCTCATCTCCATCCTTCCTTCCCCTTCACTTTAGTATGTTTTTATGCCTCTTCATGTCCCATAATTTACCATTTTCTGCCTCATCCTTTCATTTTCTCTCATAACAATCCTTTTGTTCCCCTTAATAAGGCTTTTTTAATCTTCATATTGTTCATTTATTCCCATACCCTGTAACTATGTACATCCCTTTTAAATGTTGCAATAATGATAAAAAATTTCAGTATTGACAGGTATCCACTTCTCATATAGGGATGTAAACAGTTTGCTCTTATTGAGTCCCAAGTTATGTGCATGTGTGTGCATGTGTGCATGTATGTGTATGTATGAGTGTGTTTGCCTTGTTTACCTTTTTATGTCTTTGTTGGGTGTTGTAAGTGGAGATAGAATTTTCCATTGAGCCCTGGCTTTGTCATCAGGAAAGTCTGGAAGTCCTGCATTTCATTAAACGACCATCTCCTTGTCTGAAAGACTGTGCTCAGTCTTGCTGAGTAGTCGATCCTTGTTTGCAGTCCTAGCTCTTTTGCTTTATGAAATATCAAATTCCAATCCCTCCAATCTTTTAATGTAGAAGCTGCTAAGTCCTGTGTAATCCTGACTGTAATTCCATGATATTTGAATTGTTTCTTTTTGGCCGTATCCAGTATTTTCTCCTTGACCTTGTAGCACTGGAATTTGGCTACTATATTTCTTGGAGTTTTCAATTTGGGATCTCTTTCAGGAGAAGATTGGTGAATTCTTTCAATAACTCTTTTACCTTCCGATTCTAGGACCTCAGGACAGTTTTCTTTGACAATCTCTTGGAGGATGCTCTCCAGGATGCTTTTTTCATCATGACTTTCTGGTAGGCCAATGATTCTTAGATTATCTCTCCTAGATCTGTTTTCCAGGTCAGTTGTTTTTCCAGTGAGATATTTTGCACTTTCTTCTAATTTTTCAATCTTTGTGTTTTGTTTGACTGACTCTTGCTGTATCTTAGAGTCCTTAGCTTCAGTTTGATTGATTCTAATTTTTAGTGAATTATTCTCCTCAATTAGTTTTTAAAGCTCTTTTTCCATATGTTAAGTTTTCATTTTTGGGAGGTATTTTCTCCAGTTAGATTTTGGACGTCCCGTCCTAGTTCTCTGATTTTATTTTTTAAATATTTGTTTTCTTCAGTGAGATTTTTTTTTCAATTTGTTTGCTGTAGATTTAAATTTATCTCCTACCTCTCTAATTTGGTTTTTAAAATCTTTCTTGAGCTCCTCCAAGAATGTTTTTTGGGCTTGAGACCAATTCACATTTCCTTGTTTGGTCTTCAGTGTGAGTATAGAGTCTATGTTGTCCTCTGAATTTGATTGTCTTTGCTCACTATAAAAAGATTTTATGGTTCTAGATCTCACAGGTTCTTTCTTCCCTGTTGTGATTGCCTATGTCATGGATTTTTAGAATGGATATCTACTTCTAGGGTGCAGAAGTACTGAGCTTCTCAGGCTGTGAGGTAGGGGTTTGGTTGTTTACTTCGTGACTTGTAGCCTCTGAGTGTCTAGAGTGAGGCCAAGGCCAGGACTCTCAGTGTTTCCTCTGAGTTACCCTGATACTCACAGAGTAACCTGTTGTGGAGGAGTGGCCGCTTCTGCTTTCCACCTCTGTGTCTCTGGGCTACAGCTCAGGTAGGCTCAGTAGCTGGAGACAGGCAGTGCTGGTGTCTGCAGGTTCTCCTGGTGTTGCTAAAGCACACCTGGGCTTGTGTTGTTAGTGCTTGCTGACTCCACTCTCCTGGGCTTAGACTCAGTACTGCCTCACTTCCCCCTTCCTCAGTGACTCCCAAGCTTGAGGCTCTTTCCACTAATTCAGGATTTTACTCTGGGTGGGACATTGATCTCTGGGTTTTCTGGGTCAGGGAGGGGGATTGGAGCAACTAGGTTCTATTCTGCTGTCTTGACTTCTGGAAGTTCAGGTATGTAATTTTTAAACATCCAGGCTGTGGTCTGGTAGCCCCAGGAGAAGCTGCTGTCCCTGCTGGGGGCCTTGTGTTTTCTCTTACCCAGCTCTGAGGATCCTCTGTCCTGAGGTGAGATAGCTGCAAATTGCATTTGGGGTGGGTGAGCCTGCTGGCTGGGGCTCCTTCTTACTTGGCTGTTGTCTGCTCTCAGATCCACACTGGTGTAGCCCCTGTGTGCTCAGGGCTCTCCCTGTCCAGATGTATGTGGGAACTTTCCTGGGCTGGGAATCCGCCACACTCCATCTCCCAATGGCTTCTGTCCCTCTAAAATCTGTTCAAATTCACTTTTTGAAGTTTAGTAACAGAATTCTTGGAGGAGCTTAGAAAAGTTACTGCTTCCTTTCTGCCATCTTAGCTCTACCCCTTAAGTGTCTTTCTTCATCTCTACCTTTTAATTTCACTCTTTTCCCAAAATGCAATATATTTAGTATTATATGAATGCATTTTGTATGATGTGGTGAACAGAAAATTAAATTTGGAATGAAGAAGAATTATGTATAAGTTGTGCCTCAGATACTTATCAACAGCATCATTTTGGACAAGTCACCTAATTCATTCTAGCCTTATTTTCCTCAGCTGTAAAATGAAGAATTGGACTTGTTGAACCTAGACTTGTTGACCTAGGTTCCTTCCAGAACTTAATCTTTGATCCCTTATTGGTTTCTTCTCTTAGGTATCTAACATCCATGAGGCCAGGAACTGTTTTATTTTTGTCTTTGAATCACATGTACATATCCAAGCACTTAATGTGGAACTTTAAGCACTATATGTATAACTATTCCCCAAATCCCTTAAAGGGTTTCTAGACCAGATGAAGGAAGTGAGGTTTATAGAAGCAGAGTGATTTGCCCCAGCTCATAAGTTAGAAAATGGCAAAGACAGGATTTAAAACCTGGACTCTGCTTCCAATTATTTACTTGGTGGTGGTGGTGGTAATGATGATAATAAATTGTTAGCATTTATATAGTGCCTACTATGTGCCTGGCATCATGTGAAGCCCCTTAAAATTCTTGTATCATTTGTTCCTCACAGCATCCCTGTAAGGAAGGTGCTATTATTATTATTTTAATTTTACAGTTGATTAAACAAAAACAGAGGTTAAGTAACTTGCCAAAGAAAAATAACTGATATGTGCCTGAGACTGCACTTGAATTCAGGTCTTCCTCCTCCCAGGCTCACTACAGTGTTCACTGGATAATGCAGCTGTCCAACTTTTACTCTTTGGGATCAAATAATGGAATCACACACGCACTAATTCAATAAACATTTATTAAGTACACACTATGTTCCAGACACTGTGCTGAATTCTGGGGATACAAAAAAGAGGCAAAAAATATCCCAGTCTCTTCCTTCAAAAAGCTTACAATCTAGTGGAGAAATACAGTATGCAAATGAATATACACAAAGCAAACTATACATTTGATAAATATGAAGTAATTAAAAGAGAAAAACAATTGAAATTATGAGAGGTCAGGAACGGCTTCCTGTAGAAGGTGGGCTTTCACTTGGGACTTAAAGAAGGCTAGGAAGGTGAATAGACAAGCTGGAGCAGAAAAAATTCCAGTCGTGGAAGAAAGCCAGAGAAAATGCCTGGAACTGAGAGTTGGAATGTCAATTGTGGAGCAGACAGTAGGACTGTCATTGGATCATGGAATGCATGTTTGGGAGTAAAGTAATAAGATATACAGCAAAAACAAGATTAAAAAGGTAGGAGAGAGTTAGGAAGGGTTTTGAATAGAAAACATCTTGCTTTATATTTGCTCCTGAAAGTAATAGGAAGCTACTGGAGTTTATTGAGTAGGGGTAACATGATCTGATTTCTTTAAAAAAAATGCTTTAGTGGGTGAAAGGAGAATTGCATGGAATGGGAAGAGATCTGACACAGGCAGACCTCCCAGTAGGCTAATGTGATGATCAAGATGTGATATATCATATATTATAGATTTTTTTTAGTTTTCTAAGAACTTGCAAGATGAGTTTGGAGTAATTATTTTTTTTTCTTTTTTTTTTTAATTAAAAATTTTTTTTGAGGGGGGGCGGAGCCAAGATGGCGGCGTAGAAGCAGCAACATATCGCAGCTCTCACATGGCCACCCCAAAATACCCATAGAATGGGACTCTAAACCAATCCTGGAACTCCAAAATGCACACAAAGATACTTCCCACTGAAGTCAGCTCGGCTACGAGGAACCATATCAGCACTGCGAACCGAAGTCAGCCTGGCCTAAAGCCACGGCTGTGCCCCGGGGGCGGCTGGACAGGAAGAGCTGAGAAGCTTCAGGTGAGCAGATTAGCAGCAGCTGTGAATGGGATTTGTGAAAGGGGGAGATAAGCAGTCCGGCCGGAAGGCCTCCAGAGCAGGAAAAGTGAAAGGCAGAGATTTTGCACCACCTTGGCTTTGCAGCTTCCCGCCGCGGCCTGCGGACAGCAGGGGGACTGAGCAATTGGTCTAGCGAGGGCTCTCGCGTTGAGTGGCTTAGATCCGGATAGCCGTCTTGGGCCTCGGTCTTGGAGTCTTTATTATCCGGTCAGCCGGAAGTATATAGGAAGAGTTCCCAGCCTCTTTCTAAGAGCTACGGCAGCTGGGAGGACCCCAGCGATTTGGGACAGAGCTTTCCCTTCTGGAAGCAGAGCCCCACAGAGACTTTAAAAAAAAAATCACGGTCTGAAGAACCATGAGTAAGAATAAGCATAAGAAGCAAAGTAAGAACAGCTCCCAAACCCTTGATTCCTTCTTTGGGGAAAAGAAAGATCATGGGAGAGAGAGGGAGGAGGAGAGC